>JAJMCN010000033.1:0-99030 GCA_030573035.1 Pichia nanzhaoensis
AAGAAGAAGAAGAAGAAGAAGAAGAAGAAGAAGAAGAAGAAGAAGAAGAAGAAGAGGAAAATGAGGAAGATATTATTTCAACTGATGATAGTTTGTCTATTAAGACTGCAGACATGACTGTCGATGAAAAAGAAAACGAAGACATAGAAGGTCATCCAACTGATAAGATTGTGCGAAATTTGATACCTGGATATATGGTTGATGATGACGAATCTGTAATTGATCCATCCATTTTCTTTTCTGCAATCGAAAATTCAATTGCTCATGAATCTACACCAATTGTAGAAGTTTTAGAACAGCATGCTGGATTAAAGTTTTCGGATGAAAGACAAGCAATTTTATCCACTCCACCCCACAGGTCAATTGAATTCAAATCAGTCACTCCACCACAATTACCAACTCCCGAGCCTCCTCAATTATTTACTGGTCTAGCGCAATTACTAAACGCTTCATTAGATATTCACTCAAAACTAAGTGCGGGTAAATCCATTGATGAAGAGTTAGTGGAGGATGCAGAGAAGCTTGGTGAAAAAGTTACCACAATTGTCGGAGACATTAATACCAACGAATTAAATGAAATTATCTCAAAATTCAGTGCTGATGAAGCCAAAAGCGCAAATCACGAAAAAGCACTTAGCGGAAATGATATAAAAGAAAGTATACCGCTAGAGCCCGAGGAAGTTACTGAAATCATGGTTGTTAAAGGACCTTTTACGAAAGATGCAACACCAGAGTCCGATTCTTTACAGGCATCAGACAGTTTTGCGTTATCTGAATCCTCAATTTTAGGAGATGGAGGAAAAGAGCAACCACAATCTGGATTAAACAAGGAAAAATATTTTACTTCTCTTATTAATGAAACACTAGAAGATTCTACTAACGAAAACACGGTACCTACTTTGAGTGGTGTGTATGGCGAGGCTTTAGATGAATTTGATGTAAATTCTGTCAGTGCCGATCAAACGTTTTACATTGACGATGATGGTAATGATGTTGATAACAAAAAGGATGGGGAAGATATCAAAGATTCTGTAATGCTATCCGAAGAAGAATTTAAAAACAGTCAAGATGCTTCAACTAGATTATCAGACTCTTCAGCATCCTTGAAGAGAAAATTTTCTGAAACAGAGGATGCAGAAGAAAATAAAGATACTCAAAATATGTCTGTTTTTAAACGCGTTAAAGGTGTTTTGTCAAAATTTCCACGTTTTCTTTGGTCAACTACTCCATCGCCTTCCCATAGCTCAGCTGATGCTGGTTTTTTTGGAGAGCAGAGAAACAGATTAGTAAATGACACTAGGGAAAACCGAGACTTTCAGGATATTGAAGAGGCAAGTATTGATGCAAATAAACATACAGAATGTGCTTCTGCCCACATCGGTGATGAAAACGATCTTAAAGAGACTTTAGCATATTGCGATAACAATGGAGCTAAAAACGGCATGTTTGTCCCTGAAAGTTCGATAGAAAGACCTATTGAAATGTTGGATGAACTTGCAGAGCAAATGGCTGCAGCACGTTACAAAAGTGTAATTGAAGCAATGAAGGAGGCCGTTGCAGAATCTGTTGCAGAACCAATAGAAAGACCTCTTGGAGACATTGCGGAAGAAATCGTTGAAGATGTTGTTTTGAAACCAGTTCAGGCGATTGGAAACGCTGTTGGAACTATAGAGGAGGCAGTAGAGGAGGCAGTTGACCAGCCAGCAGAAGTGTGCTTTGAAGAGGCTATTAAAGAAAAAACTGTCGAAGAAAAAGCTGTTGCAGACGTTGTCGCAGAGCCTATTGGAAGACGTTTTGGAGGCCTTGTGGAGGAAATTGTTAAAGATGTTTTAAAACCAGTCCAGACAATCGAGAACGCTGCCGGAACTATAGAGGAGGCAGTAGAGGAAACAGTTGACCAGCCAGCAGAATCGTGCTTTGAAGAGACTGCGGAAGAAAAAACTGAACGATCTGTGGAAGAAATATCTGAAGGACATGTTCCATCATCACAATATGAAAAAGCATTCGAAGCAGTGAAGGAAGCTGTTGCAGAATCTGTTTCAGAACCAATAGAAAGACCTCTTGGAGACATTGCGGAAGAGATCGTTGAAGATGTTGTTTTGAAACCAGTCCAGGCGATTGGAAACGCTGTTGGAATTATAGAGGAGGCAGTAGAGGAGGCAGTTGACCAGCCAGCAAAAGTTTGCTTTGAAGAGGCTATTAAAGAAAAAACTGTCGAAGAAAAAGCTGTTGCAGACGTTGTCGCAGAGCCTATTGGAAGACGTTTTGGAGGCCTTGTGGAGGAAATTGTTAAAGATGTTTTAAAACCAGTCCAGACAATCGAGAACGCTGCCGGAACTATAGAGGAGGCAGTAGAGGAAACAGTTGACCAGCCAGCAGAATCGTGCTTTGAAGAGACTGCGGAAGAAAAAACTGAACGATCTGTGGAAGAAATATCTGAAGGACATGTTCCATCATCACAATATGAAAAAGCATTCGAAGCAGTGAAGGAAGCTGTTGCAGAATCTGTTTCAGAACCAATAGAAAGACCTCTTGGAGACATTGCGGAAGAGATCGTTGAAGATGTTGTTTTGAAACCAGTCCAGGCGATTGGAAACGCTGTTGGAACTATAGAGGAGGCAGTAGAGGAGACAGTCGAACAACCAGCAGAATCGTGTTTTGAAGAGAGTATCAATGAGCCTTTTTTAGTTGATAAAGATGCCACCCACGTTAATTCAGATTTGATAGAACTAAAAGTAAAAGGAACTTCAAATTTAGAAATGGGCGTGGATGACACACATAAAGTTGCAATCGATAGCAATGATGCGGCCGCCAATGATATCATTGAAGAACGCTCAAGTAAGAGCTCTTGGATTTCAAATTTCTTAGACGCAATTACCGAGTTTTCCCATGGTGCACTAATCGATGCTTGTGAAGATAGTGATAATGAAAAATATGAAACTGTCAAAGCATCACCTCAAGACTTTGATAATAGGGAAGAAGCACTTATTGAAAACACTGACAAAAGAATGGGAAAAAAAGTTTTCGGAACGGAAGAATCAGAACAAGGGAATTCAGCCATAAACTTAATTGGAGAGAGAGTTTCTAATTATGAAACTGCTGATGCTTCAAGTAAAAAATATGAAAAAAATGATGAGATTCTCAAAAATGCTGTGAAAGATATTGGAAATAAAGTTAAAGCGGAGGTTGAACAGATCAGTCAATTGCCAATCACCGAACTTTTACAAGTTATAATTTCAAATGATCTCGATAATGTTTTGGATACCACAACAGATGCAGGTTCTGACTTAGAAGAGGAAAGTAAGGAAACAGAAAAGCCTAAAAGTAGTGAGCAAGGAGCTACAGCGGATAAGTTTTCAAAGAATATGCATAAAACAGAAAAAATTGTTCGAAACGAAGATGAAAGTGAAATTGAAGGTGAAATTGAAAGCGACGAAGAAAGTGGAAGGGAAAGTGAAGAGACAGCAGAAGATAATGAAGAAATGAAACTTCCAGCAGTTGTTGAAGCATTAGAGGATGTGCTGGAAAACGACCTGGATAATGTCTTGAATAACTCAATGGAAACCAGTGAAAGTTCAGAAGAAGAGTCAGACTTAGAAGAAAGTATTGCGCAATCTTCTGAGGCTGAATATGATTTACAAATACGAGATATCAGTAATTTAAAATTACCTATTGAAGATGCAATCGCTTTAGCTGGATCTGGTGAAAAACATGTACTACCACGGTCATCGATGTTTACTGTATCTAATCTATTTGGCAGTTTATTTGGTAATGCCAAGTCTAAAGAAAAAAATGAATCTGATTTATCAAATAAGTCAGAGAATATAGCCGGGGAACTCAAAACCGGTGGATCATATGATCTAGTAGAAAAGGATGAAGGCGGCGAAGAAAGCTCAATAGATAGTTTTACAAAAGATGAAGATATTTCCACAATCCGTATTGCTGCAGAAGCGGAAAATGAATCAGATGAAATATTCACAAACGAAGAGCTGTCGACAATTCATGTTAATGTGGTAGCTGATGACGAGCTACAAGGTGAGAAAGAAAAGACAGAGGAAGAAAAAAAAAGCATCACTCCTACCATATATGTTCATGACAACATTAGTTTTGAAGAAGCTGATCAGACTGAAGTTATGCAAGTTGTTTCAAATGCTCAAGATAATGAGTCTGATGAATTATTTGAAGAAACTGAGATTATCAAAGTAATTCCTGAAGCTGAAGACGAAGAAGCTGAAAATGACAGCGAAGTTTCTACTATAATTGTTATTGATAACGAGCAAATGACTGAAAACGATATAAGAAAACATGCAAATACAAGTATTCCAGAAGTAGAAATTGACCCAGTTGAAAAACTTGTAGGGCAAAAGCGTGGAAGATCTCAGAATGTTGAAGATCGTGATACTACGAAGGAGGTAGAAGTGGAAGAAGAAAAGAAAACCAATAAACGTATTTGTCTTAATGATTCCAAACTAGTAGTGCCTCCAGTTGCAGTTCGTACTAGATCTCGATCACCATCAAGGAAGGAGGTAGATATAGCGCTGGGTCGTACTCCATCAGTTGATGAAAGTAATAAAAATTCGTTAAACTTCATGGCAAATAGAGTATTATCATACGGATCAGATGATGATCCGGTTGATATTAATGGAAATCAAGTACCTAGAATGTATCCAAACTTAGTTGAGGAAGCAAATCATTTTATTGAACAAGATATTCTTGAAAGAAAACCGCTGGGAGAACGTGCATTTGAGACTAACAGTGATGTTGAAGAGGATAGAGATTTAGAACAAAGAGGGAATTCAGGCAAGTCAAGAGAATCAAGTAAATCAGCGTTATCCCCACTTCATGTCCCGAAAAAACGGGTAAAAAAGCCAAAGTTGAGAAGTTCAAGTAGAGTTTTAAGAAATGATGATGTTGAAGTTATTGAGGAGAAATCTACAGTCAGGAAAAAATTAATTAAAGAAATCAAGGACGTTAAAAAAAATAAAGAAGATAAATCGAGTATTTCATTTGGTGATATAATCTCTTCAACTAGTTCTACCAGCCGAGGTCGTGGTAAAGGTCGTGGTAGAGGTAGGGGAAGAGGAAGAGGTTCGAGAGGAGTTAGTCGAGGTAGAGGTAGAGGAAGTAGAAGCGCAAGAGAAGGTAAGAGTGGTCATGGGGCCTCTAGAAGTAGAGGACGTAAAATTTGATGAACTTGTTTTAATAACTTTTGGTGTAATGTAGTATAATCAAAATATAAACAAGTTATAAAATAATCTAAAAGAGTACAATATTGTTTTTTTTATCGTTCAAAAATCAAAAGTCATCTTCATCATCTGTAATTTTAACTGGGAGAGACGACTTCACTTCTTTTGCTTCAAAGTCATTGTCATCACCATCCGCGTTATTAGTATTATAATTATCATCATTATCATCATCAGCATCACCATCTTCATAACTAGCTTGCGCGTTCTTTGCTTCCTCTTCAGCAACGGCTTCACAAGCGTCAATCCAGTTTGAATAGATGTCTATTGGTTCAGATAAAGAGTTTATGGCAGTTTGAAAGGATTGACCGCAAATTTTACAAGTCAAGGTACCGATATTAGCCCTTTTATCGATGGTACAGTTGATGGCCCTTTCATGGTTGCAGAATAGACATGTGAATTGAGTATCTAATCTCTGCTTGAGCTTTTTCACTGGCCCTCTGGTCGACTTCTTTCTTTTACCCATGATGCGCTATGAGACTGTACCTGAAGTTATAACACATCAACTTGTCCAAGGGCAGATCACAATAATCCAAGAACATGCTGAACGCTTGATGCCGAAAGCGCCTTTATATAGGAGGCAATTTAGCGCATACGATGAGGCAGTTCTGGTGAAAAGTAAAAAGACGATCGGCGCGTTTTTGATTTTTTTTTTTAAAAAAAAATTTTCATTTTTTTAAAAATATTTTTTTGAGTATTTTTTAAATTTTTTGGGATTTTCCATTTGTGGTTCTTCTAGAAACAGTAATAGGACAAAAGCTCTGAAATCACTACAATGCCACCAAAGAAGACAAAGACCAAGACCACCAAGGCCGCCAAGCCTGTGAAAACTACCAAGTCCACCAAAATTGCCAAGGGCGCTAACTTAGGAAAGAAGGAAAAACCAAAGGCCGTCGAAGTCAAGGAAAACGAGCAGACTCCAAAAAGCGATATTGTTCAGACTTTATCCATTAAAGATTCGACCATAGATAAGGCCGTTAATGCTTTGTCAAAATGGAACAAAGACAAGACAGAAAAACAGTCCAAGAAAGATCTTTTTGAAGATGACGATAGTGATATCCCAATTTTCTTACAGGTTACAGCAAAGAAGTATTTAGCAACCTCTAAGGTGCTTAAACCACGTATGCTTCAGCTTCCACATCCGATTTATGATCTGGAGGATGCACGTGTTTGTATTTTCGTCAAGGATGATCTTTTTGATGATGAATCCTTGGCTCAGATTGAAAAATTGAAAGAGGATAAACTGAAAAATTTAGCTGAAATCATAACTGTTCAGGATCTAAAGACCAAATATCACGCCTATGAAAACAGACGTAAATTGTTATCACAGTACGACATATTTATGACCGACTCTTCAATTGCCAATATGATTCCAAAACTTTTGGGTAAAATTTTTTTCAGCTCTTCAAAATTCCCTGTAACTATATCAATAACTGAATCGAATAAATTAGCGGTCAACAAATTTGTCAGCAATTTCAACAAAGCTTTGACTTCCGTTGGATATATGCTTCCAATGGGTGTCAATGTTGGTTTCAAACTAGGAATGTTAGGTCAGGATGTTGAATATTTAAAGGATAATATTAATGCGATTGTCAAGTTCTTAGAAAAGTACCCAATACGATTAATTCAGTTAAAATTAAAAGAATCTCCATCCCTTCCAATTTATATTACCGACAAAGTCTATTCTGATGATGATATTCTCACTGAAGCTGATCATTCAGTTGTTGATGAAAACGACATTGTCGATTTACCTTTGTCGATATACGCTGAAGGTTTAAAAGAATTAGGTATAGAAGAGGAAGAAGCCAACAAGATTTTCGGTAAAAGGAGAGCTGCACCTGCTACTTCCGAGAATTCGTCTTCTTCCAAGAACAAAAAGGTCAAAAACTAAGCAGTTGATTGACTTAGATAGCTGATTACGTATGATATAGATAATATAGGCTTAATTTGTAAACGAAAAAAAATAACCTGATAAAAGCGAAGGAACTGCTTGTCAAAGAAAAAAAAGGGGCTTGAACTTTTTAAGAACTTTTTTAGAACTTGCTCCATCTTTTTCTAATTTGCCTCCAGTTTTTTGCTTTTTAGAAAACACAGCACCCTATATATATATACATGACAACAGAACAGAAGCAAACCAGTCGCCAGTCAAATACATTGATTTTGACAGATAAGACATTATTGCACCCGGAAAACGCATCCCCACTAAAGGAAACATTGGATGCAATCAAGGAGTATGTCCAAAGGCACAATATTTCTAAAAACATAGAAAGTTGTGTACAAATTATACATTTCAAGTCATTACGTCGAATAATCATGATTTTTTCACTACACAGCATCGCCAATTTAGTTTATGCATATCTGCATAAGCTAGGAATAAAGATTGGATTTGCAAGGCATGACAATACATTAAGCTCTTGTGATCTGAAAGATGACTGTGAAGATTTACAAAGTCTTAAATCAAATGAAACAAAATCGAAGATTCTTCATCCAGGTGAGACCCATGACCTTGCACCGGTTGATGAAAGATACCCGGGGTTGTCTTCCTTTGCAGATTCGAAAATTCACTCTATAAAAAAATTAGAACCTCCGAATCCGCCAATTCAAATGCAATCCCCACCACCGTCACCATATGAAGGATGGATAGAAAAACCCGAAGAAGCTCCAAGTAATACCACTGTTGGATTTCATCCTAAAGCACTAGGTCATTTATTGTACACCTATGATGAGTCTGGAAAAGGTGAAGAAGAAGATAAGATGAAGAAGGTATTTTCATCGATGATTGAAAACTTGCCAAGTGACAATAAAATTTTGGAGCTCGAGGATTTGGATCTTGGTGAAGGAGTAGATGATAAAAGTTACAAGTTAATCCATGGTTCACTATTTCAAGATATTAAAACAGACCAAGCTAGTGTCAATAAGCCAAAATTGAAAATACCTATTGTCATAGTTGATACGCAAGAGGCCGAAAATTTGAGAAAACACGCCCACAGTTTTGACAATAGTGATAAATAAATTATAGAATGTTATGAATTAAAAAGTTCTTAATAGAATAGAATGTATAAGTAAATAATTGAAGGAAATTAAAAACCTTTAAACCTTAAATTACCCAAAATAAAAGCAGCAATGGCAAAAAAAAGTAAAATAACATAGAAGATTATTTCTGGTCTACCAATGCCAACGCCGAATGAGTAAACAGTTAAGAAGATCCATGGTGCAATTAAATTAATGAGGTTCCGAATCAAAGCCAATGCACCAAAAAACTCACCATTTTTACCAGGGTTTGGGTTATATTTTAGTAAGGCAGAATGAATAACTGGTGATCCAATTGCTGAAATAGACGAGAAAAAAACAAAAAGACCAACCGCAATCATTGAACCTGAAAATGAACATAACGAGGCAGCAATTAATTCAGAAAATATTGCAATTCCGACAGACGTAACATCAATAAAATCAATATTATATGAATCATGATGGAATATCTTTAATAAATAATGTTGCATCCATGGATTGAAAAGCGTCAAAACAACCGACCTTAAACCAGAAGCTGCGCCCACAAACAAACCTAACTGTGATTGTGTTAAATGGTACTTATACAGCAAATAAAGCGCAACAGGTAATGATGCACCAACCGAGCAACAGTTAATTAGAAGCTCAATTGCAAGTAGCAACAAAACATTTATACGAGCATTAATATCAAGGTCTGCATTTGATGAATTTGATGAATTTTTTAATGCCAATAGTTGCGTGCTTTCAGTTACTGTGTTTTCAGTTGCCAGTGATTCTGAATTACTTGATGCTGTATTGGGCGGCTTAAAGTTCAGTGGCCTTGTGACCCACAGCAGTTTCAAAGAATAAAAAGAGCCTATAATTGTGGAAAGCCCTAGCTTAAAAGCCCATGAGGGGTCGGATTCCATTTCTCTCTGTGATTTAATTGAAGACCTACGTGATTTATTTTTGAGTTTCAAACTTCTTGATTCAGGAATAAAAATAAGAACTATCACAATTGAAATTACCAGAAATGCAGTACTTATACCAATAAACTGTATCGGTCTGACATTGAAAAATTTGGCTAGAAATGATGATGACAGTGGGCCTAGCGATAAACCTAAAAATAGAGCACCTGTCATTTTGCCAAGTGATTGAAGCCTATCCTTTTCATTAACCACATCAATAGTGTAAGAATTTGCCAATCCCAATAAAACAAAAATTGAACCACCGAGAGAATCAATAAACGTACCTAGCACAAACCTGCCATAAGTAAAATATGCTGGTGATAAAATAAAGACCAATGAGAATCGAGATATTGCCGTCATTGCAAAAGTCCATAATATGATTGGTTTACGGCCATAACTGTCACTCAACTTTCCCATTTTGGCTGATACCAAGATCTTCGCTATGGAACATATAAAGTTTGACCATTTTTGTAAAGTGGCGTTTGCCTGTTGAACTTCATTCGAACCACAGTTAATCAGCTCTCCCCTATTGTGAAAATAACAAACACCCTGTAAAATTAATTGCAATTCTGCAGATATAGAGATACCAATCGAATAAGTGTAAAGAAATAAAATTGATGAAATCATTAATACCGACGGTCTTCTATACCACTTGAGTAAAGTATGTGCTTCTCTTTCCTCTAAAAGTAATACGGAATCACTTACCTCCGACATTATTGAATCTGGGTATGCTGTGTTCGAATAGCTAAACTGCTGACCTGAGGAAAACTGGTTATTGGGATCTATATATCCAGACATGGAGCTGTGATCATCATCCAACTCCGCATCATAACCTTCACTTGAGGATAGAAGAGCAGCTTCTTCTGCAATATCGTCATTCAAAATGGCATAATTATAGGCTTGTCCTTTCTGAATATGTATTTTATTTGTTTGTTGCTGATTCTGATGGCTGGAGTCGTACGTACTTGATTCACTCCAGTTGTGTGACCCTGTATCGGCGGAAGATCCCATAAGATAATTGCTGGATAGATTGTCAGCCAAAGTAAAAGATATCTTTCTCCGATTATGTTTCTTCCCCATTTCTGGCAAGCCCCGTAGTTTTGATTTGGCTCTGCACCTGCTGGTCTGCACCTCCCGTTCCTTTGTCTTCCTCTTTCTTGCCTCCCCACAGTCACATACACAACAGAAAGCCTTTCATGTTCGGCGCGTCAAACTTTATCGCCGCTTACCAATTACAATTAGTAAGAGCGGCCATGCCAAAAGGGCAAAAGCATTGTCTTTTATTGACGCCACATACTTTTGTGTCCACTTCAGCAATAGCACTTGCACCAGCACAACATAGGGGGCTGCACAGCAGAGATAATGGACACCGCCAACATAATCGAGTCTCTAAACCCTATTGCAACAGTTATTGTCATCCAAAACTATAACAAGTTGGACAGTATTCCGAATACCTTGCAACTAGCTGAAGACGATATCATATATGTGCTAAATAAACCAAATAACTACTGGTGGGACGGGATATTGATAGAGCCAACGGGTAAAATTTTGAGAGGATGGTTTCCTTGCGCCAATACGAAAATCTACAAGAATAACGCTAGCGATGCCAGTAGCAATGACAATAGTGACAACAGTAGTAATGAAAGTAATATAAATAACCAAAACAACCATAATTCGAAAATCGAGACTACTAGTTGTACTACTAAATTTCCAAGTATTGTAACAACTAAGAACTATACTAATCATTTTAACAATAATAACGATAATAACGATAATAACGATAATAACGATAATAGCGATAATAGCGATAGTAATAATAACAATAATAACAATAACAATAGTAATAATAATAATATTGAATCCGGTTTTTTCAATTTACTATCACAGTCCCCAAAATCACAAAATTCCTTACCTTCAAGTAGGAAGCCGTCTTTGAATGCCCGACATCAATCTTATAGTCATCATAATTCTCACGGAAATAAACCACCGCACCAATTGGTTTTTTCCTCAGACCTTCCCGACATAGCAGCGTTGCAGTCTCCTCATCAGGCTTCAATATCAACAATTAAAGACGAACGAAATGATAACCTTCCTAATAGTCAATCATCCTTATTCAAAGAAAAGAACTATTTTATCTCCAAACACAATTCGGTAGCTTCGGCTTTATCACAAGCCCAACATGAATCAAGACAGTCTTCTCAAGCATTTACTGATATAACATCTTTATCAATTCCAAATTCCATCCATTTGGTTTCGAATGAGGAAGTTAAATCTTATTTTCAGCCAGCTAATCCACAAACCGAACCAGCTTTTAATTTTATACCCGTTTGGATACCTCAATTTACACAAGATAATGATGTTGTTTACAAAAATCAAGCTTTGAATGTCTATTCAGAAGATGTTCCATTTATAGATGCCAACTACATTGATGACACATCGTTATTTGAAAATTCCAATACGACTAATTTATTATCGGATCTGAACCCAATACCTATAAGTTTGCAGAGAAAAAATACAGACTCGAGTCTTGACTCCAATAATCAACAGCTAAGCAATTTAGTGACTTCTCAAAGTATGTACAAAACTGGATCAGTGCAAGAACAGATGAGTAGTTTAAATCCGAGACAATTGCAAACTCAAATTCATATTTTGAGTAATATATCCAACTATTCTAATTCTAGACCGACGGAGATTTTTTATACTGATACCACAGACATTTTGACTTGGGATTCCTTATCTTCCTATTTTATAAACTCAATTGATTCATCTATCAAACATTTGAAGCTTTTAGACAAGTTTAATTTCAAGAAATCATTGAATAATTCATCAAATGCGCTATCTTGTTTTCATATCGCTGGAAGATTACTCAAACAAAAATTGGTAGACTCACATAATATGAACAAGTTCAATCTGATACTGAAAAAGTTAACGAATTCCTACATTCAATTTAAAGTTCGGTCAACTTTGGCGGTTGTATTAAGTGAGAGAATGGAGCGTTTTGAAAATGATGAGTCTACAATCTCTGATCCCCAATTAACTCGTTACATTGATGAATCTATGATTTTTAGGAATAAACTCGACAAATTATCATCTTTCTTGTGCGCTTTTGCATCATCTTTATCAATTCAATCATCAAATGGGTTACTAGATACAAGTGAATCAAAAATTCTTCCAATGTTTTATTCAAGGTTTATACGTAATAAATTTGAGGGTGGTAACTTCAAGAATAAATTTGCCAAAACAACATCCTCGTCAAAGCCCGATTTTTTTATTGATTCAAGCAAAAACCAAATTAATATACTGCTAGATGATGCTGCACTTTTGAAGTTAGAACACGCGGAAGATAAAATACTTAAGTCATTGGAGGAAATCAGCGATATTCTGAATATGACTTTACCAAATGGTACGACGATGAAAACATTTGTTGAGGATAGAAATTTAAAACTTTTGACTGCTGTTTATCATTGTATTCCGTTACTATCAACATTTACCAATATTTTTGAATCAATTGATTTAACTGTTTTTGCAATGATCGATAAACTAGCGGCAAAAAATCTTCAGCTACCTGAAAGACAAGATACTATAATTACGCAAAGTGATGGTGATGTACCACTCAAAGTAAATCCAGACTCTACTTTACGCTTTACTGGAACCTGGCCTTATGCTAATGATGGCTTTAACTCTGAAATAAGCGAAGGATCAGAAAATAGCAATCAATCATTTTATGATGCAACAGCACATGTATTTAGGCCAATGATCCACGATTTTATTCATTTGAAACAGTTGATTCACTCTGTTTTTACGGATTTGATTCTTGATTCTCAAACGATTACCGCGGAGGATCCTGAAACTTTCTTCTCAATTAAAAAAGAAGATCTATATGACCAACAAAATAGCAAAGTCAAACAGGTTGCCAATATACTGATGAAAAAATTAGAGAGCTTTGATTCTGAAGTATTCAACAATGGAGCTTTCATTTCTGAACCAAAATTGAAAATGGTTCAGACTATTAAGTTAGTTGAAGAAAGAATCAAAATATTGTATCTTTCCGTCTCTCAGTTGAAGGAAGAGCGTTTATCGATTTTAAATTACTGTTCACGGTTAATGAATACGGATGCCAATATTGCATCACTGTTCATTGCTGAAAGACACAACACGTTAGTTTCGAGGATAGGTCAAGAAAAAGACAGAGAACAAGATAATAGTTTGTATTTTGATGAGAACATGTTAACTAGTTATGGCTTAGCAAGATCGGATACCCAAGATTTCATGAATAATGTCAATAAAGGAATCACCGAATCCCCTTGGTACATGGGTGCTGATCATGATGAGGAGCAATTATTATTCGATGGAACTACATTAAAGGGCGGTCATATTAGAGGATTGATTTCCAGATTAATAAACCCCAACAATTCCCACGACAGATTATACGAGGAAACCTTTTTGTACTTATTTCCAACATTTGTCAAGCCAATTAAATTGTTCGAACTGTTGATTGAGAGTTTCATTACCAATATGCCAGAGGCACTAGATTATGAGGAGTATAATTTTTGGCTTGTTTATCGGTCGAGACCCCAACAATATAGAATATTAGAAATATTTGAGAAATTATTCTCGCAATATTGGGTTGTCAGCTATACGAAATCTGAACTAGTATTACTCTGGGACGACTTTACTGGTGCCATTGAAAATTTTGATAAGTCACTAATTGAACTTGCACATAAAGTGTTCTCATTTACTGATCAGGAAAAATATATGGAATTTTTTGGGTTGAAAAATACTGAACCCAAAAACATACCAGTTTCTGATTTAACAGATGATGTCTTTCATATGAGTTTACAAAAAATGAGCGTGAATTATGTTGCAGAACAGTTAACTGCAGTTCAAGCCTTTTATTATAGAAAATTTACTGTCTGGGAATTAGTTGGCCGTAGTTATAATTTTGCAAAGTTTTTTAGCAAAAAGAGTAGCAAGGCTGATTTTCGAGATATTATGGGTAACAATATTGGCATTTTTGTGAAAAATTGTAATAATATTACACATTTTACGACATTTATGATATTAAGACATAAGAATTTACGAAAGAGGATTTATACAATTGAGTATTTTATTGCCGTTGCGGAAAGGCTGCTAGAACTAAAAAATTTTTCCACGATGACTGCAGTAATTAGTGGATTGGGATCTACTAGTGTCTCTAGGCTAAAAAAAACATGGAGTCATGTGCCAAAATCTTCCCTTTCCAAATATCACAAAATGGACAGTCTTATGTCAATTGGCAAGAATTACAGTGAGTACAGAAATATTTTAAAATTCGTAGAGACTGATAGTGATGCATATATGCCATTCTTAGGTATGTATTTAACAGATTTACGATTTACCACTGATGGTAATTCCGATTATTTAACCTCAAAGACTGGAAGCAAGGATCTAATTAATTTTGGTAAACGTATTAGCATTATGAAGATAATACGTGAGGTACTTGATTTTAATAACACATTATATTCGATCAAACTAGATACTGATTTTTCACGTTATCTGCAAGAGGTATTTAGTGCGTTGCCTGATGATGAACGTATGTATGAGATGTCAATTAAGCTTGAGGACCGAGTGAGTTTAATCAAGGAAACGCGTGCCACGTCAAATATTAGTAGTTTTTAAGAAAAAGAACATGTTATTGTATCAAATCATATTACTATGTTGTATGTATACATTATATAAGATTATAACTTATTAAAACAGAATTGAGAAAGTTCAGCCCTTAACGATCTGGAATCAGCAATGGCGAGCTTTAAAGATTCTTGTATATCATCATTCTTATCTGACTGCAATTTGGGTATATAGAAAGTAAGTAGCTCTTCATTTTCTAAATCATCAGTTTGGTCTTCATTATAGTTGTTTGAATGAATTGTGTTAACAAAGACAGAATCGTTGGAAACAACGGCGGTAGGAAAGTTTTTGATGGCTATGCCCGAGTCGACGAGAGCCAAGTTAACGGCATTGTGTATAAGAGATAATAATTCAATAAATTTTGTAACTGATGAGATATTAATGAGGTTGACAAAGATGTCGATTGTAGATTTTGGGTACTCTTCAAGTAAGATTAAATTAGCACATGCTGTTTCTAAGGTTGATAAAATGATTGATTCGATAATCCTATATTCGGGGTCTGTTTCTTCTGAAGTGGAAAGAAATGGGGATGTATGGAATGAGATTTTGAGAACTGCTTGCAAATTAAATGCACGTTTGAAGGATGGACGAGGTCCATACACTGAGGCAAGAAGAAGATTATTTCCTGACTGTATGAAGGAGGAACCAGTTGCTGTTGGAATATTGGATAGCTGGATGAAGAGTTTTTCTGGGGCAGGCTGCGCTTGTAATGAAGGTTCTTCGTTTTGAGATGGAAATTTGATAGGCACTGCGGTGGCAGAACCAAGCCTTCTTCTTCTGTCAATGGCACTCATACCTGTAAGTCGTGATCTGAAAAGGAAAGAAGGAAGCTAGGATTTTCAGTTACGAAAAGAAAATTGGCATAGAAAATGTAGGAAACATGTTGCAAAAATTATCAGATTTCGCTGTCTGGCGTGGAGAGAAAGTTCCCACGGTCTGGTGTCGTTTTGATTTTGTTGACGGGAGCACGGAGAATACAATGGAGAGTGGTGTGCCATATTTCCACAATGCTGTGGATTGGGTGGCAGAGGTGCTCGGGCCATATGTAGAGAAAGAGCCACTTGACAGGACGTGTTTCTGGTTCAAGAAACACGACACGTCACTGATTATCACGACAACGACAGCATTAGTATTTGCATCGCTTTACTTTGCATTCGGCGGCAATTCCAGGGATGGAAAAAAAATGAATAAAAATCGGAAGAAAGACAGCGGCAAGAGATATAGGGTGAAGATCAAGAAAGAGAAGCCGGTGCCGGTGGATCCGATCAAGTTTGGCTACGAAACAATAGAAAAGGTGAAAGATGAGCTTGCGAATGTGTACATTCCACAGATAGATAAACTACTAGAGGATGCTGCGATGGAGAAAGAGACCGGTAAACTGCTTGAAGTGCAATCATTCAAAGACAGTACCAAGTACCGCCAGCTGTATCTCAACGAGACGTTGCTCAAGCTTTTGATGAGACTTGACGGTGTAGAGCCCAACGGGGTAGAAGATCTCCGTCTGCAGCGTAAGGCTGCCATCCGGGCTGTCCAGGAGCAGTGCAAAAAGGTAGATGGTGTTGCTAAGCCAGAAATTAACTAGGTAGTAAGTAAGTAGTAGTACATAAATAGGAATTGCCGTTTTAGGCGAGTGAAAAATTTTATTTTTGTTTGTTTATTGGGAAGGTATTGATCGATTCATGTTGGAGTTTATACAGGACAAAGTCAACAAAATATGAAGGAGAACACACTGTTCAAATTGGATCTTCTGCAAGCGTTTTATCTTCAGAAGCCGGCACGGTTTGGGGTCACGAAGCAGATATTACGCTCAGACAAATACGGAAACAAGAAAAGTCAAAGACACAAGTTGTTGCAGCTGACCAGGAACGAAGCGTTTAAGGAAATCGAAGAGTTACAATGTGAGGCTTTTGAGAAGAAGCTGCATTTTGTTGAGGCAGCGGTAAATAGGGCCATGTGTAAGGTATTAAAAAGGGAAAAACAGAGAGTTACACAGAAATTGGCAAACGAATCCACAGACGATTTGAAGGAACAAGTAGATACTATTGAGAAATTACTAGATGGAGATCTATTGACTGAGAATATCAAATATAAGGTTTCCAAGCTGATTACACAGAAATACTCTGATTTCATTGATGTTAAGAAAGACAAATTTGAAAATGTGCCGCCATCATTTGTTGAGTATATGAAGAATATGAAGACTTTAAACCCGTATTCCAGAAATGGTGTGAAGATAAATAACCTTTTGTCGAGGTGTTATGCTGAAAAAAGTCTCAAAGCTGCACTTGAATCGGTTGATTCAATGGGAATTATTTGGGGTCCAAAGGTATATAATAAAAAAGAGGAACCGGTAGCAAAAGTTGAGGAAGGAGTGTTTAATGCTGAAAGCGATGAAGAGGAAGAAGGAAGTGTAGAGGAAACTGAATCTAGGGAATTGGGTGATGATGACTATGAAAAGCTCTATGATGGATATAAGGATATCATAGCTGCGTCGTCTGATGAAGATGACGATGAGGAGGGTGACGGGCTTGATCCGTCGATTAATTACAATGAAATCACTGATGATGAAGAGTTAGAGGGGGAGGACGACGAACCTGAGGTTCCAGCCAAGAGAACGATAGAGGATGACGATTTTTTCACACAGGAGGAACCAAGCAAAAAGGTCAAAATGGTCTTACCGGCTCTTGCAACAGGGTACTATTCTGGTGGAGAGAGTGATGACGATGGCAAAGGTGGTGATGCTCTTGTTGAAGAACTTACGACAGCACGGAAAAATCGACGTGGTCAACGAGCCAGACAAAAGATTTGGGAGAAAAAGTACGGGAAAACGGCGAAACACATGGTGACGCAGCATGAACGGGCCCAGTCGGAAAGAGAACGGTTGAAAGGAGAGTATGAGGAACGTAAGGCTAAGCGTGAAGAGAGACTGCGTGTACGTGAGCAAAGGGAGGCAGAAAAGGCCGATAAAGTGAAGCAGCAGAGGGAAAAAGCAGTCCATCCGTCATGGGAGGCCAAGTTGAAGGCACAAGAAGCCCTTAAGGATGTGAAGTTCACCGGAAAGAAAATAACGTTTGACTAGTTTATATAAAAATATGCAAGTTATATGGTAAAGAGAATATGAAGTTTTGTAGACGAGTAGCGAAGACATGTTTCTTCACGTCAAATCGATGAAGTTTACCAGGGCCACTTTGATGCTGAGTTGTATTGGTAGAGTGCACAGGAAAGCATACAGTACCATGTTTACATATACGCCGGGGATACTGCCAAGAGTGCAGCTGACAGAGAAGGAAACACAGATTATTGAGTTGTTGAAGACGTATACTGGGCAGTTCAATGCGACGCAAGATGCACAGGAACAAATCACGCTAAGGATAACTGGTGGGTGGGTTCGTGACAAGCTGCTTGAAAGGCCAAGTCATGATATTGATATTGGTATAGATAAATGTTCAGGGGAGATGTTTGTGCACGGACTCAAAGAATGGATGGAATGTGGGGATGATGAAAATAGGATGAAGATTCACAAGATCAAAAAGAATCCAGATAAATCAAAACATCTGGAGACGTGTACGACGAAATTGTTTGATTTGGACGTTGATTTTGTGAATTTGCGATCCGAATCGTATACGGACGAATCACGGATACCAACTATTAGTAAGGGTACACCCGAGGAGGATGCATTTAGACGTGATGCTACATTGAACGCATTATTTTTCAATTTGAGTACGATGGAAATTGAGGATATGACCGGTAAGGGACTCAAAGATTTAAACTCTGGTATTTTGAGAACGCCATTGGACCCGGTTAAGACGTTTCTTGATGATCCATTGAGATGTTTACGACTGATTAGGTTTGCGTCTAATTATGGGTTCACTATTGATCCACGGGCGATTCAGGCTATGCAGATGAAGAAGATTAAAGATGCATTGAATTACAAAATTAGTAGGGAGAGAATTGGTGTTGAGTTTAAAAAGATGGTGGTCAATAAACGGGGGGTGGAAGGTGTGGTAAACGCATTGGAATTGATTAAAGAAGTGGGATTTTCATGCGTGTTTGACCTTGGAGATGCATGTGTTTCGAAGAAATGGCTATCAATGGATGAGGTAAGGGAAAAATTAGATGTTGGTGTGTTGGATAGTCTTGGTAAATTAGTGCAATACTTAAAGCTTGTTGAATTTCCAGGTCATATTGAGGATGAAAATGAGCTATTGATTTACTATTTGTGTTTGATACTCAATAAGTGGGGTAATGATAAGGTAGTTGTGGGTAAAAGAGAAAATTTTGTTTCATTCTTCTGTGTATTGTGTGGATTGAAGATGCCGATGAAGATTGCTGATAATGTTGGATTAATACTTAGCCGGAGTGAAGACATCAAAAGGGATGCTGGTTGCGAGGAAGATTTTAAGAGGAGTGAAGTTGCACAAAAGTTTGTTCTTCCATATGGAGACAAATGGAAGATCAACCTATTCGTTAATTGTACACTTGAAATGTTTGAACATCCTGAAAAGTATGATGCGGTTAGGGGTAAATACAAGAGGTTGGAGGAGAAAATTTACAAATTGGGATTGCAAGAAGCGTATCAGACGACAATGCTATTGAACGGTAAGGATATTATGAAACTTGTCAATAAGAAACCTGGACCGTGGTTGAAGGGTGTTAATGAAAAGTTGTTTGTTTGGCAATTGGACCATTCTGCATGTACAAAGGAAGAAATGATTGAATACTTAGGTAAAATTATTTAATATATGTATATATGTATATATTGTACGGTAGTTGTTTGATTCAATTAGCTTAGATTTTTTCTTCTTTGACACCGTGTCTCCAGATGGCAACATAAGGAGTTTCACCGTCTTCTCTGTAGTTCATTAAAACAATCATGGCATCAGGATCCATGGATTCACCGGTGTAGAATTCCCAGTCTTTGAAGGAACCAATGACCTTCTTGACGTAAGCTGCAGCACCTTTTTCGAAAACTGCAACTTCGTCAGGATTGGATTCAGCTAACTTAGCCTTGACTGCCTTCATGTAACCTTTGATGTAGGTTAAGAAGGATTTCTTGTCGAAAGCGGTTTGTTGAAGTCTGAAAGAATACACAATGTTGTTGACGGTTTCAACACCTTCTTCAACATCATCGTCACCACCATCTGCGGAGGGATTAGCACCGATGTCGACGTCAGCACCTGGTCTGACTTGGACCAGTTGGCCGTCCGCTTCATAGACAACATTGTCGACGAGCTTGACGTCGTAAGCGTCGGAGAGCAATTCGTCACCGGAGAAGATGTCCTTGAAAATAAGCATTGTGCTGGTAAAAGGGGTTGTTGTTGGTTGTTTTCCTTGTGCAGGGCCTCCCAAGAGTACTATCAGAGCCGGGGAAGAAGAAAAATTTTCACAGGCAAGACAGTTAGTTCTCCAGCACACCGCCAGCACCAACAGCACAGCCGGCTTTCCAGCCACCGCTCCAGCCACCGCTCCAGCCACCGCTCCAGCCACCGCCACGTTGGCTCCGACGTGGCGCTGCCAACGTGGCGCTGCTACTGCGTCGATCGGCCGGTGATGCAGTCGACGACGCGCTGGACCACGTCGTCGACGCTGTCGCAGGGCAACTTTGTAGTTCCCATTTCGCCAGTGAGTTTCACCGTCTGCCCCATTGCCGTCTGCGCAACGTGTCCGGGGGAAACGCAGTGAATGCCCACTGCCGTGCGACGCAGCGCCGCCTGTTCGGCCGCCAGCACCTGCGTCGCCCGCACGAGTCCCGCCTTGGACGCGCAGTACACGCTGGCGCCCACAAGCTCCTCGGCGAGCGGCGCAGCCGCCACCGACGCCACGTTGACGATGTGTGCGTTGGCGGAGCGCCGGCGGTACACGTTTTTGAGAAAGAGCTTGCTCAGCACCAGCGGCGCCACGAGGTTCGTGTCCACGATCCGGCGGATCTCCTCCACGGGGGTGTTGAGCAAAAGCCGCTGCTGCGACACGCCTGCACAGTTGACAAGCACATTGGCGTCGCCGATGCGGGGCGCCGCCCGCACAAAGACGCGCTGGAGGGCGTCCACGTCCGCCAAGTCGGCGCAGATGTATGCGTGCCCGGCGGCCACGGGCCACTGTCCGTCCAGCTCGGCGACGTTCGTCCGCAACGCCCGCTCAGAGCGGGCCAGCAACGTGACTCGACACCCCTGCAACGCCATCCCACGAGCGACGGCGTACCCAAGACCCCTCGACCCCCCCGTCACCAACGCATGCTGTCCTGCTAACATGATGTGCGCTTGCTTACCTGAGGCTATACCGTGTCGACACCTAGATAGCTGCTGCTGCTTCTTCTTCTTCTTCCTTCCGGTGCATGACAATACAGGTGTTCTCGAGACTGACGTCCGAACTCACGTACCGCACCAGCTCGACGCGCACGCCCAGCCCCAGCCGCTGGGCCGCGTACCGCCGCGACTCGTCCAGCATCCGGCGCAGCTTCAACCCCACGACCTCGCGCTGCGCGTACGACCGCCCGCTGAAGTGATCCCGCGTGTCGTCCGCCGTCGCCCCCGGCGCAACTCCGTTCGTCGCCCACGCAAACGTCTTGCGCAGGTACCTGAAGTTTGCCGCATTGACGCCAAAGCGCCCCAGGTATGCCTGCGAGTCCGGCAGCAACCACTCCCACCGGCAGCAGTGTCGGCAGCACATCGCCACCACGCACCCTCCAAACTCCAGGGGCGCCGCCGCGTTGCCGTGGGCGTCCCGTTGCGCGCTCGCCAGACACCGCAATGTCAGGTCCGTCGCCACCCCGCACAGGTGCTTCGAAATGCCCACATACCGGCCGCGCGCCGGAAGCGCCGCCGCCAGCCTCAGGTCCTTAATGTCCACCTTCAGCCGGCGCACACCCGCGCCGCCCTCCGCAGCAATCTTCCCGTCGAACTTCACCCGCGGCCGCTCCCGGTCGACGAGCAGATACTCAAACTGCTCCCCCCGTGCAGCCAGCGCCTGGTTGAAGTACCGACTGAACTCGGCACGGCCGCACCCAAACTCAACAACCGTGCCGCTGCTGGGCTTGTTGCCAGAAGCAGCAGCAGCAGCAGCAGCAGCATCGCCACCAACTCCAACAACCCCGTACTTGAACAGCTGTCCTATCAAACTGCTCTGCTGCAGAATGTGTTTCTGGTTGCTCAGCTCTGCAAACCGTCCCTCAAGCCCCTCGGTGTAAGCTATCTGCGACAACGGCAGCTCCTCCGCAAACTCCTCATCGTACTTCGTCACCCACCCATCAATGCACTTTCTCCACTCGTCATAGTCAATTTCCGTCTCCACAGCTTGCACCATGTTCACGTCCTGCACATTGTAATCCGTGCTGAACCATTCGCAGCTCCTCTCCTTCTCTGCGAGCTTCGCCTGCTTTTTCACAACATTGCAGATCTTGAGGTGTTTTTCCAACCTGTCCTGCCACACCGTATGTGAAGGGTCAATAGTACATTTCACCCGTTTGATAATTTCTCCGTTTTTCCCCGTTTTCGAAACACCAGATTCCTGCGTTTCGTTCAAATGTGCAAAACAGAATCGCTGGCCCTCACGTACCTGCAATCCACATCGTCTGTTTCGTTTCGGATTCACAAAACTGCATTTGTTGTCTTTCTTAACCCGTTTTGTAGCCGGCTCTGTCATATTCAGCCTAGTCACAATCACACACCCTTCTCTATCGCATACATGCAACAGATTATGTAAATCTGCCGAAAAATTTTTAGCGATTCCTTGCAAACAAATAAATTTAAATACTGGATAAATAAAATTTCAATTAATCAACTAATTAATCGTTAAACAAACAAGACTACACTAAACTAATAGTATCATAGACCAGTCAGCGTCAGTTCCATGCGCTAAAAACACCTTCAAACAAAAGAACCTTACTTTTTCTCTGCTGCGTTCTCCAATGTTCTGATGTGCGTCTCCATGTTTCTAATAGTCTTCTGCAAGAGCAAAATATCAGAAATAATGGCATTGGAAGAGGTCTTGTATTCGTCCAACAAGTAGTAGTAACAGCCAAATCCGGTAATCGACACACCCGCAAAGAATCCAAAAAGCACGCCCTTGAGTGATGATGGTCTCGCAGAAGAGGTCAACGTAGAGGACATTCTTTTTCCAATCATGCCGCTGACGGCTCTGGTAGTTGTTGCTCTGCCTAATTGTGCAATCATCGTGTCGTGCTGCTAAGGAATTCACCTTTCTTCTCCACCTGTTCAGCTGGCACCGTCAGTAAAATGGAGATTCTCCAATCATTACATGTTGTCGCTCCTCCATCTTTCGCCTCTGCAGGTGCTTCTTCTGATACGCTAAATGGAACTTGACATTCACCGCATCAGCTTATCCAAGCCGGTTATTCAGATGCACGTCTCCTACTTGAAGCAGGCTTTCTGCCACAACATGAAAACTTAAATAAAATCTCTACCCATCGGCATATTTTGATGTAAACCCCTATATCATCCCGCTACAACTTTAGAAACCTGTACACCTCCATATGGTATTAGTACCTGTCACGGACCTTTCTGTGTCGTGGCAGCCTTACCAAAAAGAAAAAAAATACCCTGTTCACACAATTTCCAGATTCAAACACGTCAACGGTGATTAAATCCACTCAAAATTTACCAATTACCTTTGCACTTGCATACCAATCACTGAAGTGCTAGAAAACATATTCGTTGAACGTGAAACCTAAATACGTTATTTTCTAATGTAAAGCAAGCATTTCATCAAAGAATGTCGGCAAGGAAAAAAAAGGCACTTTCATTAGTGGCATGTAACTACACTGTAATGAAATTTAATGATGTTTCAATTTAAAAAATGGTAATGAAAATCACAGCTCTGAAACCATTATGACACGCCAAACAGAAAAGATCAATAATCGGAACAGCAAAACAAGCTGCAAATTGTGATAAATCCGAGACATTTTTGATTTGGTAGTTAGCTTTGGGTCAGGCAATCGTACTATCTTTTTCCGGTTAGATCAAAACAGAGCACAAAACAAGCAGAGAAAAACATGATATCCATGGCAATAGCTGCACGCTATGTTGGATGCACTTATTTTTTGTCAGCTGCTTGAATTCTTTCTTACGTTGATATTCATTGACAGTGGTTTTACTTCTATTTTTTTCCCAAAATGACTGCATTCTCAAATAACACGTAATGTAACCCATCGTTTCACAGAACAATCCTAAAACGCTAAGGTAAACGCCGCGCGGCGCTAAAAACGGGAAACGTTTGTATCCACATGCCTTTTGTAACTTTCCCACAAAAACCAATGTTAGTTACCACAAACACACTACTGCGCTGGACTGCGTGATTGTCATACTCAACAAAACCACCCTCAAAAGATTACTAGTAGCCATAACTTAGCCAATTAAACGTATTACAAATTGTAAAAAGCTTTAAACATGACAGCGTAATTAAGGCAGCAAAACTTCTTCTATGGATGACTCTTGTCCTTTCGTAAAACGAAACCAATGTTTCGGCAAGCTTGGTTTTGAGCTCAATTGTTTTGCTTCCCAATTATCTGACACTATATCCATTAAGGGTTTTTTTTATGCTGTTTGAATGCTCACTGAATAAGTGAAAAGTTTTCATCCGGACCATTGCCAATAATGAAGAGGACAATAATTGGATCTTTTTCTTTATACCATTGATTACCGTCAATTTTACTATCTAATATACAGCGGCATTTACGGTTTTTGTCGTTATAATCCATTTTTTCCCAAAACTTGGTACCTCTTTTAGAATATGGATCAAAAGATACAAATTTTGAACGCCTATAGTTTTCTAATTCATTAACTTTATGCATGGTTGCAGTTGCTGCTTCATAATTAACACCGTTTTGTGCGTGTTTTACTACCCGAAAGAATACACTTCCATGAATAGCTGTATAATACTTTACTACGTCCTCAATTTAGTCGTTCTCCGGAACGGGAACACCTGCACAATTGTTTGCAGACAGGTATATCAGACATATTTACGAAACAAAAGTGCAGGAAAGAAGGAAAGACTAGCCGCATGCAAGGAAAGCAGTAGCAAATTTACATAGATAAAATATTAAGACTGGCAGGTTGTCTGGGTGGGTCCTTCAATTCTTGGCAGTTTGTTGAAGATAAAAAACGAAACTTTTTTTTTTCTTACTACATTCTTTTGCTTTGCTCCCATAGCTTTTTTAATGATTGACTTTTTTTTACATAGTCAATTAAGTTAGTTGACAATTTATGAATATTGAAAACGTCTCAACAGATTCCTGCAAATCCATACAACATTGAGGTACCTCAAACTGATGACTTTGCTTCTGTAAACACATACTCGTTTCGAGTTTTAGAGGCAAGCTTCTATGAAAAAAAAACTGATGTGGCTCACCATTCAAAACATAGCGATTTAGGGTACAGTTTAAATGGTTTTTTGGCCTCTTGATTCACGATTCCCGAAACATTAGCCATGCAAATAGACAGGGCAGATATAAAGTCGCAAAAACTAGAAATTTATTATAATAGTCACATTGTTTTATTGCATAATATTACAGGGAATATGCACATGGCAAACACTTTCAAGAGCCCAGTTTATAGATGATAGTGTTTGAGTGTTTAATCTTCCAGCACTCTCTAAAAAGTAAAATACCAATCAACTAACTTTATCTCGTGTCAAATTCTTTTGACAGAATACAATACACACTATCAGAAAAATGAAAGTAGTTTATGCTGTGGGTTTTAGAAGCCTTGGTGTTTCTGAGTATGCGTGATCACGATGACAGCGATCAATGAAGAAACTTGCCATTCAATACATTATATAGTGAGTGTACTGAATATAAACATGTATATTTCAGACTACCGAAAAAATAGTAAATTGAGACAAATCAGCATATATTCGAAAAATAGAAAACAAATACTTCATCTGCGTTCTAATACTGGGCTAAACAAACACTACTCTCTTTTCGTTGTATGTATTCACTTATCTACTATTCCCCAAATTTGCATTCCAACATTCTGGTAAACTGTTCAAATTCTAAAGCTCTTGAATATATGTCACAACACACGACCAGTTTCTTCAATAAAATAAAAAGTTTTAACTTTTGTATCTTTATTATTTTCTGCTACATGATCTCCCGTCAATAAGCATCAGTACTGTTGTTTTTAGTCAAACCCTCTCGTATGAAAAAAAAAATCAAGTTTTTCAAAATAAGATTAGTAAAACTGAAACACAATGAAATTTAGCCACACAATATGAATCGTTCCAGATTCAATAAACACTCAATTTGACAACTGTTTCATACTTACTTGTTCCTAGTTGAGCTTTTGTAGAATTTGTTTTGTACAGATCTTATTGTATGATATACTTGCCAAAGTAAAATATTTAGGAAGCCAAAAAAATGTGAACAACTCAACAGCCATGCAAAAGAGGACCGCTTCATTTTCAGTGACTTAATTATGGGGCATCTACTTCAGTGTCCGCTATAAATGATAACTGATCTTCATAATTTCCTACAAAAATCCGAGATGACGAAGAAACATAAATTAACGCTTTATATAGTAACGAAATTAAAGTTGACTTACAAAAAAATTGACTGTATATAGATAAAATGCTACACAGTTGAAGAGCCTAATCGAATAAACCGAAACCCATGTCATCATCAGATTCTTCAGCTTCTTCTTCAGCAGCGTCTTCAGCAGCAGCTTCGGAAGCACCACCAGCAGCAGCAGCAGCTGGAGCAGAAGATGCATAAGCATCAGGGTTAGCGATTCTGTCCTTAATTTGTTCAGAACCTTCAAAAGTGTAATCAGTAGCAACAGAAACAGCAAGAACATTCTTGTAGGCGTTGACAAGTTGGTGGGAAACCGCAGCAACAGTTGGGTAGCCTGAAGCCAATGAAATTTGGGTGATTGCGCTGATAGCACTGGTGAAGTGGGCTAATAATTCTTCATCAGTAATATCTAAGACTGAAGCTGGGAATAAGTTACCTTCATTGAAAACTTGGATAATCTTTAAACCGTAGGTGAATGGAGAAATGTTTAACATGTTCAACAAAGAAGCTTCAGAAGGACCAACTCTTTGATCTTGTTCTAAAATCTTAACATCAGAGGTAATTTCAATGGTACCTCTAGCAATCTTGGTTGGGACACCTAAAGCTTGGAAGAAAGAAGTTTTACCTGGTTCCATACCGGTATTACCTGCTGGAACCCAAACATCAGCTGGTGCAATAGCACCTGCTCTTGCTGGAGCTGCAACCTTGTTTTCTAAGACAACATCCTTGATGGTCTTCAAGTCAGCATTAGTGAAAATAAAACCAATGTTACCCTTAACAATTGGCATTAACTTTTCGTAGTCTGGGAATTCAGAAACAAAACCTCTCATAGCTCTTCTAACCATGGTGTTTTTACCCATAAGAACAACGGCATCCTTTCTCAATGCCTTTCTGACTTGATGCATTTGTTGAGATGAAACATTGTCGACACCGACAATGAAAACGGATTTGTATTCTTCAACTAATTCTCTTAATTTAGCGAAGTATGCGACTTTCTTCTCTCTGGTAGCTCCCATTTCGTTTGTACTATACGTTAGGCTGTTTAAAGCTGACTGGTAAAAGGAAATAAATATACAAGAAGGCTGCTGTTAGATAAACCGCAAACTGAAAACTGAGAACTGAAAACGTCTCAGTGAGAGTTCCATCCATTCTCGCTCTATGAAAAAAACGAGGGACGCAAAAAACTTTTGAAAAAGGGTTTCCTCGCTTCTAAAATCACGTGCTTGACACCGCTAACCCTCTTTCAGAAGCTCACTCATGCTGTCAACTCCCCATTGCACCCTTTTCTCCTGCTTCTTGCCCTTCACAAAGGTACTCTTTGACAATCGGCTGTTGAGGAAATACTGCAGTCCTTTCATCAACAACGGCTGTTCAAAGCATTTGGACACCCTTTCTGCCATGATATTTTCCGTAAATTCTCCACCTTCCTCGGACTTCTTGGCAATCACGTCAAGAACTGTAATCAGCATAATTTCAAGAAATATCTTTACATCTGAACAAGCAGTTAAAAAATTAACCACCCTCAACACATTAAGTGATAAAGACCCTTCGCCTATCAAAAACCCAAAAAATCGTCCCATATTCAGTATTTTAAACAATCTCTCGTCGTCATCAGCATCAATCAAAATAGATGTTGAGCTTTCTTCACCTTCCAACTCTTTAATGAAGTCCCATAAATTCAATTGAAACGATCTTCTCATTGCGTGGTCGTCACATAATTTCTTCGCCAGATATCCGTAATATGGGTTGTTTGTGGACTCCATAGTTGCACAGTGCATGAGTATATTGGGTATTTCCTTCTTTTGGGATTTCTTCAAATTCAACTTCTCAAGTTTCATGAAAGCATCCATGTAATCTTCACCCGACATAATAGATACAAAAACGGCTCTTCTAATATCTGTATTCATCCTACACTGTTTTGCTAGTTGTAGCCAGTTTACCTCAGCAGTAGCTAATTCATCATCAACTGTTATTCCTGACTCGTCTGTTTCCTCTTGTGATGTTCCTCTTCCTTCTTCTTTGTTTTTTTCTCTCATCTCATTACCTTTCCATGCTGATCCCACTAACCACCATTTACCTCTTTCCTCAATGTTTTCAATATCATCTAAGTTGACTTTGATAGCGTCAAGATTCTTGCTGTGATTGATTGATCCTAACTGTCTCTTTATCCTATTTATCATCAACACAGTATTCTCGTTCTCCAAGTTTCTCAATCTATTATTTTTCAAATCGGTAATTGTGTCGATTAAAAATCTAGTTCTGGTGCTAGTTTTATTACCTTTCATTTCATTTTTTTTGATCGATTCAGAAATTTCAGTTATGATCGAAGTTAATGCGTTTTGATCATCTATTCTCAGCTTTGATCCACACGATTTTATCAATTTCAACAAAACATCAATCTTTAATTCACTTGGATTTTGGATAAGTTTAGATTTAATAATATCATAAATCAGTGTTGAACTAACAAAATTCAGTGCATACAAGTATCCTAACAATCCAGTAATGTTGATAAGCTCCTGCTTTTGCCTTACGCTTGACTCGATTTCTTTTGTAAACTCTACCACAAGTTTTTGGATAACAAAAGCACCGAACTCAACTCCTTGCAATTTGTACAGCGCAACGATTGCACTTGCATATAAAACCAAAAAACTTTCCAGCATTGGTGTAGGTATAGAAACTGACTTGATAATAACGTTTAGTATAGCTTCATTGACAAATTGTCTTGGGTTATCATTGTATATATTATTCAATTCAGAGATGACACTGTTTATATTTGGTTCCGATAACCTATTAAATGGACCTTTGATTAATCTCGTAATTTTTCTCAATTCTTCAGAATCCTGGTCCTTTCCAAGTGCCATTTTTCTTCTCAGTGCAGGTGGAATATATTTTGACCCTTCGGGTGCAGGTTCGGCATCATCAACCTCAACTGGCGCAACGTAAGGGTTTTCTCTAATTCTTGGCCCAACATCTTCTTCATCGGAATCGTAAGATTCTGATTCAGAGTCAGTGCTTTCAAGCCCGTACATTTCTTTAAGCAATGCTCTATCATCATCATCTAAATCGTCATCGTCATCAAAGTCATCTGAATTAATTTCATCTTCTCCATCAACTGGGCTTTGTTCTTCTTCAGAAGTCCTGGCCTTGAACTCTACAGACTCATCTCCACCAATACCGTCAAATAATCCACCAATGATATCTTCATCGTCCTGTTTTTGTAGGCCATTTTTTGGATCAATTCCTAGCTTTTTAGCATAATAAGCCATATCGTCGTCGTCCCTCGCTGTGGATCCATATGTATCAATATCCGTTAAGGGTTCCTTTGTAATTCTCTTAGCCTTGGACTCGGACAAACTCTTGGTTGGGGGTTCATTCATAAAATCAAGATCATCAAATAATCCACCAATGAAATCATCATCGTCCTGTTTTTTCAAACTCTTGTTAGAATCAATTCCAAGTTTTTTAGCATAATAAGCTACATCTTCATCTTCTTCTTCTTTTGGAGTGACATAGTCTTCAGCCTCTGACGATGATGATGATGACAAAAGCGTATCGTCAGAAAGGTCGTCTTCTTTTACAATTTTTAGTTTTGTTAGACTTTTTTTGTTTCCTTTAAGTGCAGCTAATTTACTCATTACTTCGTATTGTTTTTTAGCCAAATCTGAATCATTGTCTTTTTCTTCTTCTTCTTCTTCTTCTTCTTCTTCTTCTTTTTCTTTTTCTTCTTCAGACAATGAATCATCATTAATGTCATCTTCTTTGACAATCTTGATTTTATTGTTCATTGATCGTTTTCCCTTAAGCGCTGCAAGTTGATTCATGATATCCTGTTGCTCGTCGTCTAGTGAGTGTTCCGAGTTGAAGTCTTCCTCATCATCATTATCCTTTCTTCCATTTTCTTCCACTTCCACTTCTCCTTCTTCTTCTTCTGAGATGGAATCATCAGTAAGTTCGTCTTCTTTCACTATCCTAATCTTACTTGATGATGAGTCATTTTTTCCTGCCTTCAATGCAGCTAATTGATGCATTACATCTTTCTGTTCATCGTCTAAATTTTTCTCCACTTCAATATCTTCCTCTGACAAAGAATCATCATCTAAGTCAGCCTCTTTAACTATTCTAATATCAGATTCTACCTTCTTACCCTTTAATGCTTTGAGTTGATTCATTACATTTAGCTGCTCATCATCGAGTCCCTCCTCTGCTTCCTCGTGTTCATTTTCATCATCATATTCACCTCTTTGGATCTGTTTTAGCTCTTTTAATGTCTTTATCAAATTATGAGCATCTTCTTCGTCCTTTTCATCTTGTGAATCGTCATCTGTACTACTGAAGCTTGCATAACCGTCTTCACTATCAGAAACAAAATCACGTTCCCATTTTTCAAAATCTAAATCAATATTGTTCTCTAATATTTCCTGCCTGCTTGGAATTTCACGAATTTCATCATGGTCACTAAAAGAGACACGTTTTTGGGAGGACTTTCTTGCTTTTTTTGCAGTTGTAGTGTTTGAAATTCTAACCTTTTTCATTTTTTCATTGTTCTTTTTATTTTCAGCTTTTTGCTTTCTTTTACTCACCCGTTCCTTTTTCCTGTTCTCTTTACGATTGAAAACCGATTTTTTCACTTTCTGACGTTTTGTAAACCTTTCATCATCATCATAATTCCCACTATCCCTAATGGTGTCAAGCATGACACCGGGCATATTGATAGCATGTCTCTTCCTGGACATCTTTGTCTCCTCAGAATATTCCTGTGCTCTATTTAGGACTAAAAGAAGAGAATATCAACAAATTTTTCAGTTTTCGCTTCACTATGACAAACATGATTTTGCAATTTCAACATTCTCATCAAGGCAAGGTTAGTTCTTCCGGAGCCATACAACGTCCAGCAATGAACAGATCCGACGCTTTTAAACTGATAAGTGAATGTGTGCTATTATCGACAGCATCTTTTTCTGTATACTATCTTCTTTCTACATTTCTCGGGGATCCAACTCATCGAACTAATGATGAACGTGACCGTACATCGAAACATTTAGCCAAACTTAAATCCAGATCTCCGGAACTAAAGAAAGTATTGTCATCTCTGTCTAATTATGAAAAAATATTACTTGCTTATTTAGTGCCACCATCAGATATTGATGTTAGGTTTTCGGATATCGGTGGGTTGGATGATGTTGTTACTGATTTACGTGAAAGTGTCATTCTCCCACTCGTTTATCCAGACTTATTCACACAATATGGTTCGTTAATGGCTGCTCCTAAAGGTGTCCTCTTATTTGGACCTCCTGGATGTGGTAAAACCATGCTTGCAAAGGCACTTGCGAAGGAAAGTGAATCGAACTTTATAAGTATAAGGATGTCGACCATAATGGATAAATGGTTTGGAGAGAGTAATAAACTTGTTGATGCATTATTTAGTTTGGCTAATAAATTACAGCCATGCATCATTTTTATTGACGAAATCGACTCATTTTTAAGAGAGAGAAGTTCAACAGATCATGAAGTGACAGCTACTTTAAAGGCAGAATTTATGACATTGTGGGATGGATTGGTTACATCTGGACGAGTTTTGGTACTAGGAGCAACTAATAGACCGGGTGATATTGATTCGGCATTCTTGAGACGTATGCCCAAAAGGTTTAATATTGGGCTGCCAAACGCTGAACAGCGTGGTAAGATTTTAAGTAAATTATTATCAGATGTCGAGATTCAGTTTGAGCTGAATGAATTGGTGGATTTGACCAATGGTTTGAGCGGATCGGATTTGAAGGAACTGTGTCGTAATGCAGCTGTCAATTCAACGAGGGAGTATATTCGCAAGCATTTGCTCAAGCATAATGGTGAATTGGTTGAAAGTAAAAACCAGATTTCATTGCGTCCTTTGGAGTTGAAGGATTTTGTAGACAGCATGGAACCGGAGAGGTTGATGAAGTCCAAAGTCGTCACGGATTTGGATTAGGTTATGAACTACTGCATGTTTTAATGTGTATATATATATATAGTGTATCCCAGTTCGATCCTAAACAGAAGACGTGATAAAGCCAACCTAAGAAGTCCTGGGAAGTCAGGTCCTATTTTTTGTTTACGGACAAGACTACGTCATTCTTGGCCTCGCTTGAATCCACAAACCATTGATATAGTAAGGGGATCTTCGAAAAGGCCATGCTTTTGGAAAGGGAAAAAGTAGAAGAGAAAACATGAAGAAGTTGGTACGAAAAAAAACAGAAAAGAGAAATTTTCAACGGCGAGCCGGTTGAGATTTGCTTTGCTGAATAGGGTTTCTTCAGAGCTCAAATCGGGTTTATGTAATAAGTGTGTGTCAAGTGTGTATTGTCCAACTAGTATTATGCAATAAATGTAATATCTGTAATAGCAACACAGCTGCATGTCAGTCATATGAAACTTATGTCTTGAAACCATAAAAATTCTGTAGAATTAGTTAACAGAATATTGTGCATATTGTACTCTTTTGTAATCAAGTTATAAAGTTGTTTCATGTTTTCATGTTTTTTCCCACCATGTCCAATGGAGACATGGAATTACTATAGTAGGTTCTATTACTTATGTTAGCATATTTCGGGTCAATTCTCGTGATTTCTACAGTTTTTTGTGTGGTTCATTACAATGGATTTAATAGACTACCTAGCGTTATTAACATTCAAGAGTAGATTTTGAAAATTACGACAGTAAACACGTTATATATTAGGGTTTTTGCCATAGAAAGTTTCTATTCTGCTTCATCGGTGTCTGTATTGGTGTTATAGCCTTTGAATTTTTGCAACGCATAGGCTCGAGATTGCATTGCAACGTAGGTAACCGTTACTCCACCGATAATTGCAGTGATTGCAAGTAAGAGCAAATTCAAAGGAATAGGATTCATGTTGAATTTGGTATGGGTTAGTTTGTCCAACACTGATTGTAAGAAATTGACAAACCCCGAAACCGTCATGATTGTTCCATAAACGGTACCGAAAGTCTCGAATCCAAAGACTTTAGCACAATAATCTGAAATACTGGTGTAGAAAAATGGACGATATGCAACAAAAATCAAGACATTGACTACACCGGAAGCAAATGAATTTTTAATGATACCAAGTACGCCTATGATTAGTGAGACAGCTAATAACCCAATGAGAACAATATAAGTTGGAAAATTGTCCAAGAAGATACCGACAAAAGGAATTGAAAGGACACCTCCCAGTGGTAGTGCAATGTCAAATATCCTATTAAGTGAGTTGGCCATTTTATAGGAATCAAAAAGGTAAACGTATTGAGAGTTAACGGTTGCAACAAAGTAGTTCAATCTCAGCATTTGAATAGTTGTAAAGAGGCAGATCAAAATGAACCAAAATGACTTAAATTGATAAGTTACAGAATGGCCATGTAGAATACCGAATATCGAATAAGATAGTTCTGTTTTGGACTTTGTTGATTCTTCAATTTCTTCTTCAATATAAATAGATTTATAAGCGTCTCCAAGTGAGGAACGGCGTCTTGTATTAATCAAAGGTGTTTCTTCGCTTTCACCGTTGTTGATATTCTCTGTAATATTATGAACATAGTCTTCTTGAGCTGCAGCAATCGACAATGCACGTTGTTCATCTGTTGGATTTGGAATTAACTCTGGTGGAGGTGTTAAGTATGATTCATATGGCATGATAAATAATTGGACAATGACAATGAAAATTGGTACAATCAGATAAACTTTGAAGAAATTCTCCAACGTAAAGAAGGATGGATAACTCAAATACAGTTTTTTGTAAAACAGGAAAACTGCAGAAGAAGTGTCAAAAGCTCCAGTTAATAAAGCCAAAATCAAGCCTGATTTTTCCGGAAATGCATTGGATAGTTGAAAAGATGAAATATAAGCAAACGGGCCGCCCAATGCCATGAAAGAGTAACCAAATACGTAGGGATCAAATAGGTTCAGCTCGACAAATGTTTTCGAATAGATAAAAGTGATGGAAGCCATAAAAAGGAAAAATGCACCGATTAATCCACATAGACGAGGCCCGTAATTGTCTAGAGTACGGCCAATAATAAGAGCAGAGACATTGGTCAAAGCGGCACCGATGGTGAACATCATGTTCAACTTCAAGTCCTGGGAGGTACATTTGGAGATGAAACCTTCAGTGTGCAAATTATCAGCGGATATTGGAGTAAGAGATGTAAGCAGGCTGGCAAACATTGTTGGTGTCTCAGTGGTGAAGTTGGATACTGTGCATGCGTTTTCGTAGATGCCCTGGTCGATAAGAGTCGGTTTCAAGGCAGCAAACCCGAAAATGGGGCCAGCCCCGAAAAGACACCAGACGACAGCACATGCAACTTGCGTGTATCTCTTGCGTTCGGAGGTTTCAAAGAAGTACATTGGTTACAGCAAAGGAGTGGAGAAGCAGTAAGCAGCACCAACGCAGAACAAGTTTAAATTGAAACAGAGATAAGGCCTTATTTATAGCATGCAAGTGAAAATATGCGAAAACACAAAACACGGGCTTCTCCGTGTTTCCTGTTTGCCAAGGTGTTGAGCTTTTTCTACTGGTGCAACGGCATCTGCAGCTACACCATGGGACAGTGTAAGTTACCCGACTCTGCCATGCTGATATGATACTGTTCCTGGCATCGATACTAACATACCACAGTCAACCTTGTTAGCCCCCCTCAAGGGTTCATCACCGCCGTCGAGTTTACACCAGCCAAGGACTTCCTCCTCGTTGGCTCCATCACGGGCGAGTTCCATGTGTACAAGACTCCACTCAGCACTGAGACAAGGCCTCTCACTTGGCAGATGGATGCCCCCATAGTGGCCATTGCTTGCTGGGATACTTCCATATACATCCTGCATCCTAACAAGGTCTCCCGCACGGCCATTTCCTTTGACGGAATAGAGGAATCAGGCCTGCAGCTAAAAAATGATGACAACAACAGTAGTAGGGGTAATTACCAGATGCTCAAAATCAACGAAGAATTGAATTTGCTTGTGATTGGCACTTCTCGGGGCCAACTAGAACTGTACAACTTGCCAGACATGGTACTTATGGATAGGGTCCAGCTGACATGCAAGATCCAGGCATTTGACCTGTATCTCCACTTCTTGGTGGTGTCTACGAATACGGGGGAAAACCTCATTTACGACTTGTCTTGCAAGAAATTGACGGAGTTGGCACGCCAGGTGTCGGGATTCAAATACCCCATTACCACGGATTTGAAGATCATGCACACGGTAGAGAATGCCGACAACCTGCCCTACAACATCACATATGCCCAGGCCGGGCTGGAGGGCAAAGTTGCAGTCATCACTACGCAGATGGAGTCCCAGACAGAGCCAACTGTGACTATCAACACGGCTGCCAGATCTGCACCTGTCGCAAGCTCCTGCACCAATCCATCAGGGTTGTCGGCATCTACGGACCCTTGCATTTTTGTCTTCAAGGCCCACCGAACTACTCTGGCCGACAACAGCGTCCTCGTCGGGCCCGTCTACTCTCTGAGTGCCTACAAGGGATACTTGGTCACGTCTGGGTACGGTGGTGGCACCGGAACAGGCACGGGGGGCAGCCTCTTTGTTTGGGACGTCCAGCAGAAACGACGTGTCAAAACATACAAGGGTTTCCCGCTAAGCATTGTCCGGACAGCCCCGCTGGAGGCGTCCGGCCAGCTGGTCTGTGGCTGCAGTGATGACACCTTCAAGAACATGGCTGCCGGAGACGTTCCTGATCCCAGAGAGAGCTGTCTGGTTGTGATGCAGCTGAATGTGTAGTATTTATGTACCAAGTAGTGAAATGTGGCAGATTTCTCGATTTTCGTTTATTAGCGATTGGCGATTTTCAACGGTGGCAACATGTTGTTGTACCAGGACTGTTATCAGAGAAGCCCCACACACAGCACACACCATGGACACACACGTTGGGGCCTCCAGGACACAGGCCATGGCTCATTCCTCTCCAGCAGTACTGGCAGCCCAGCTCAAATCATTGGCTACAGGCGCCCAGTTCTACTGGTACTTAACCCTCGTGTCGACGCTATGGTTCACTCTGCAATGCATGGTTTCCTCCATCTTCAGAGGCACTTCCAACTCAACAACCACTAGATACTGCTCCCTGGCATTGTTCTCGATCATGGTGACATACCTTATTATTTTGCGGCAGACTTATAAAAACAAGCCAATTGCCTATTTTATTGGCCAAATATGGCATGTTATCGAACACTTTTTTGTTCGCCATCCAAAAAAAGACAGCACTACCGCCAAGGATAGTGTGATTGACCCAGATACTCGTGCAGGCACCAGTACAACCACCACTACTACTGAAGGGAAAGTCAAAAACAAAAATAACTCTAACAAAAATGGTGAAAGTTCAACTTCGATTCTGCGTGATGAAAACGTTCAGTACTTGTTATTTGCCTTTATACATTGGTTATTTGCATCCTCCTTCTTCGGTGCAATTAACCCATCAACGTTGTATCCATTTGCCATCTACGCCATTTTCCATGCCTCAAATTACTCCCAAACTTTTATAATTCCCTACTTGCCATACCTTTCATCAACCACAAAAAAAAGATGGTGTTCCAATATCATCCAGTTTCATAAACTTTTTAATGAAAGGTCTAGAATGATAGCCTCAAATACTGAGGTGTTACTAGTCACCTTCTATATTGGTCCATTGGTTAAGATTTTTCTTAGAATCATCTTAGGCAGGTTTTGGAGATCAGCATACGGTGGATATCAACAGTTTTGGTATGATTTTAAATCAATCATCCTCTTCTTGATAACCGTGATATTTTTGCGAGCAAGATTCACCGTCGACACTTACACAAGAGCACAAATTCAAAACTACGATGCTACTATCAACAAGATCGTCTGGAACCCAATGATCCCTGAAAGCATAAGACAGGTTCTTATGGGTTTGAGGAAAGTTATTGGAGACTTTGTGGAAATGCTCAATCTTGTTTAAAAACCTTTCTTTCGTCTACATTGCACGTTTACTCTTGTCCTGTGCTAAACACTTTTCTACATGACCATCTATATGTAACTACTATATTATCCATCTATACATACATAAACACATATATATATCTACATGTATATACCTACCCTACGTATCCAGCTGACAATAGAACTCTAATTCCAGGAACCTAACTATATGTGCCTGGCTGACAGAACATAAGAAACCGAGGGACTTCATGCAAATCAAATCTGTTTCAAGCTTCCCCCCTACTGATCAGTAAAACTCCTCTTTCAACCCGCCCCTCACATTCACTGTCAATGCAACTATCCACAAATTCAACACCATCGAAAACAGTCACTGGAAAGTCCGTCCCCATTCCAGGGAAATCTATGAATGGTAAATTTATCCCCAAAAAAGGTACACCCACTCCACCCAACTCTACCGGATCAGGTGCTCTGAAAGAACTTGTACCATCCGATTCGGAAATAATAGACTCTTATGAAACATTACCACCATGTTCACATCTTTTAAAGGTTTTACATTCTTCATCTAAAGATGCAGTACTAAAAACTTATGCGGCAGGAATGAAAGTCGTTATCATAGGCATCAAATCGGATGAAAAAGCTTTCCCTTCAAGAAAAGGAGGAAAGTTCGATATCCAACTTTTGAAGAAAGTTAGATCACGTATTTTGCATTGCAAAGATTGTGTTGATTTATACAATAATGGAGAATCTTTGGCTATTCATTCAAATATATACATGTGTTTACAATGCACCAATATAGGTTGTTGGACAAAAGGACATGCTTATACTCATGCAAGAAGTTCCGGTCACATTTTCGGTAAGTAACATAATCCACGATTTCACTTTTAATCAACTAATACTAACTTTAACTTCTGTACGCCTTTGTTTTGTTGATAGGAATAAGCCCTCAAAATGGTGAACTCATATGCTTAAAATGTGGAGATTTGGTATCTCATCCATTACTTGAACGTATTAGGTACAACTCAATTAGGACTGCAGGCTTACTACAAAATTTCCCAGGTTTACCTTATTTTGAAACTGAACATAATTCAGTAAACCATGACCTAATAACTAAAACGACTAGAATCCCCTCATTTAAGGAAACAACAGGATTGCGTGGATTTATCAATCTGGGATCAACATGTTTTATGTCTGCTGTATTACAAACATTAATCCATAATCCATTTCTCAAAAGGTATTATTTGTCGGGATCACATTCAGATTGTCCCAAATCCAGCTCGACTTGCATGTCATGTTGTCTGAATGACATTTATCAGAATTTTTTTGCAAATCCTTCGATTGTAGGATATGGATTAACGACATTTATTGAAGCTGCATGGAAAATTAAAAGATCACTTGCCGGATATTCAGAACAAGATGCACATGAGTTTTGGCAATTTTTAGTTCACCAAATACATAAAAGTGATACGAAAAGTTCGAAATATATTAAAAATAAAGAAAGTACACCATTATTAGAAGCTAACAAACCAAATATAAGTACTTGTGATTGTATAACTCATAAAATCTTTTCAGGCACATTAGAAAGTACATTGACGTGCATGGTTTGCGGAGAAAGCAGGAAAATTGAAGATCCAATGTTGGATATTTCATTAGAAATTCAGGATAAACTAAAAGATGAAAAAGTTTCTTTAAATGACTTGCATTCTTGTTTTCGTAAATACACTCGAGCAGAAGAGCTGGATGTTTTATATGAATGTACCTCGTGCAAAAAAAGAACAAAGGTAACTAAAAGTTTACATCTGAATAAACTACCACCAGTACTTAGTATTCAACTGAAAAGATTTGAACATATTGGCGTAAGTTCCAAACTTGATTATCACATCGATATACCCATGATCTTTGACATAAAAGACTACGTTTCAAAAGAATCAAATCAGACCCAAATCACAAACTATGAGCTTTTCGGTATAGTCTGTCATTTAGGTAATGTCAATACGGGACATTATCTTGCCTACATTAAGAATATACACGGATTCTGGTTCAAATTTGACGATGCAACCATCACCAGAGTTTCTGAATCTGATGTAAAAAAAGTTAATGCATATTTGCTAGTCTATTGTATTAGTGCTTATACATAAGACGATGGTGTCAACAAAAATTAAGTTAATGGCGGAAAAAACTCACCAGAACATTCCTAAACAATAACTCGAATAGAATTTATGAATATCCATTTGGTCTACTATATATAAAACAGGTAATATAGTATTCCTACATAGCATTAAAAGTCCTCTTTTCTTATTCTAATGTCAATTGGCGTATTTTTTCTGATGACAAGTTATATGCACAGGAGGCGGTAGCTTTCCATCTGATAATTTTTAGCCCTTACAGTTTTAACGAATTATTGTTTTTTTATACTTGTATGAAAAGAATATAAGATTATAGATAACCTAGAAGTATTATCTCTTGGTATATTAAATATAACTTACCCCTTGAGAACCATTGTCATATGGCTAATCGAAAAAGTCATCATCACTATTATTGTCATTCCTAGCATGTATACTTTTCTTTTGAAACCTCAGCCTGCGAGAATCTTCTAAATCGTCATCTTCCTCTTGATTTTGGATTAACCTCCTATCATTTCCATCAATACAACCTAAATCAACTAGTAAACTTTCAATATCTTTTAGTGTCGTATCATTACCGCCTAGCATTAGCAATGTAACCAGTTGTTTTACCAAATCACCATCTTTATAGATTAGTATAGTTGGACAGTTTTTATCAGGATACCCTTCTATGGCTCTGCTACCTTCAATTGAACAAAATTTGATATCCTTGAATTTTACTGCAGCTGATCGTAAAATAACAGATAACAAACGTGACTGGATTTGACTTTCTTTTGATAAATGCACAAAAACAACGTTAGATTTTGATGTTTCAGTAACTTCTTTTTGCCATTCATCCTTAGAAATGGGTAAAACGCTACCGTATTTTTCGTTACTTGCAAGTTTTTTGATCTCCGCTATCCTCTTTTGCTTGTAAATCTCCAAGAAGTCTTCATCTTCTTCATCTTCTAAGTCTTCCAATTCATCTAAATTCAATCCTTCTAATCTATTTTCATGCTGTCTAGCTACAGCTTCAGCCAACGCCTCTTCCAGTTGATCAGTTGGATCTGGTTCTTTCTCAGGAATGATACCCTTTGCTCGTAAAATATCATTCCACTCGGTGTCTTCAGTTGGATCAACTTCAACTTGTACTTTCGGATCGGGCATACCGGGCATCATCTTGAATTATATAGATTAAATACGAAAAAACAAAAGCAATGAGAAAGTATTCTTTTTTAAATGAGAATCCGATTTCTTCTCTGGTTCAAACTCAAACTAACATTCTACTAATTCATCAGATCGAGGACCATACTGACTGGAAAAAAACAAAAAAAAATTAAACACACAACTCCTCATCAGGGGCTCGAACCCTGGACATTTCGGTCGACTTTTTGTTAAAGTTCTTAAAAGCCGAACGCTCTACCGACTGAGCTAACAAGGAATTTGTTAAAATTCAACTTTTCAGCTTTTACTAAAAATCAACAAATGTATTACGTAAGGATGTTTAAAAAGTACAACAAAGATACATAAAATAGGTAATTCTGAATTTATCTAAGCAAGCACACAATTCCTTTTTTAAATTAAAACTTCTACAAAAAAATTTTTTTTTGTTAGGGCACTTGTTTTTTTTAAATTAAAAAAACAGCTTACCAGTTTTTCACTGCTTATCTTAAAATGCATTACGTAATCATTAATAAAATATGTTTATTGTTAATTGTTTGTGCTCGAAAGATATCTGAAGTACTCAGTTGATTGAAAGCAAGTGTTATGTTTACGTAGTGTGAATGCAAATTAAGTTTTCCAGCGTATTTCTCGCAGTTATAGAGATTATCCGGGAGACAATCTTTCAGTAATTTTTAGTTTGGTGCACGGATGTAACTCATTTTGCCGACTCAATCTTGCGTGGTGAAAACTGGCAATGCAATTTCGAATTCTATGTCGATATTGATATTGGATATGTACTACTTTACTGTCACTTTCCAAAAACATACAACGCTTTTAATTCTCCACATAGAAGAAACATTATTTGTTGAATATTCACAAAAATTCAAGAGTCAGATATCATATTTTTTTACAATGTCTATACCGCTGAGAGAAGGGTTTGCAAATGAAACTCTTGAAAGATGCCTTGAAGATTTACTTGTTCGATTTGTCGTCAACTGTCCGGAGGAGGATTTATCATCAATTGAACGTGTTTTATTTCAAATTGAAGAAGCACATTGGTTTTATCAAGATTTTTTAAGAACACTTAATCCACTTTTACCATCCATGAAAATGAAACAATTCACGAATTTACTACTTGATCAATGCCCCTTAATCTGGAAATGGGGAGATCCAAGTGAAGCACTGGCGAAATTTGGTAAATATAAATCAACAATTCCAGTAAGAGGTTGTGCATTGTTGAACACTTCCTTGGATAAAATGTTGCTAGTGAAAGGTATTGAAAGTTCATCATGGGGGTTTCCAAGAGGTAAAATATCCAAAGGCGAATCGGATTTAGATTGTGCGTTAAGAGAATTAGAAGAAGAGACGGGATTTGATGCATCAGCTTTAATCAATGAAGACGTTTTTGTTGAAAGAACAATCAAAGGTAAAAATTATAAAATCTATATAATTAAAGGCGTACCTGATGATACAAACTTTTCACCTAAAGTTAGATATGAGATTGTTGACATTAAATGGATGGATATTAAGTATTTAACAAAGGCAACTAAATCAACTGGTAATTTTTACTTGGTCGGCTCAATGCTCAAATCAATACTGTCATATATTAAGAGAATAAAGAATCATGATAGTGAAGATGAGATAAAGAAACTGGCTACTGCTCAGTTGAAGTTGATTTTAGGTATCGGTGTCCATGGAACTGAGAATGATCAACCAACAGAGGTTGAGGCAGATCCTGGTAGAGAATTACTTTCAATGCTTCAAAGTGTTGCTAAGAATGCTGTTATTAGCGTTAATTCTGAATCTAATGAACCAACTACATCAATAGAAGGATCACCATCCCAACAGCCTAATGATATTAAACAGCCAAACATTCCACAGCACATTCCACAGCACATTCCACAGCACATTCCACAGCAACGTCCTCTTTTTCCTATACATTCAAATCATCTATTACCAATGTTACAAAACAAAATGATTCCAACTCCAGCTCAGCATCCGTTCTCATTACAAATGTTCAATCCTTATGTTCCATTCAATTTGCCTAATACCTCATTTCCCTTTACACCTGCTTCCTTTCCATTTATGAATCCTAATCATTTAGCATCACAAGGCGTGCCATTAGCACCATCAGCATCTTCGTTGTCTAAACCTCAATTTTCCAAGAGGCCAGATCCTGAAAATAGCAAAGAGCTATTAAGTATTCTCAAATCAAAAAGTCAGAGTAAAGAATCTAAGAAATCAAACAGTTCTGAGTTGCTAAGTCTATTGAAGAAAGATCCATCAACCACAACACCACCAGGTCTTACAGGTCAAATAAAACTTCTTAAGCGTGAAAAACCTATTCAACAATCTACTGTGAAGTCTGAAAAAGTTGAAACAATTAAGGTAAAGGAGCATGAAAATAAACCATCCGAGAAATTGGATATTACTAAACCTGCAAACGAATCAACTAGCCGTGATATTAGTAGTACTTTTTCACAGACTAATAAACCGGTTGTACTTTTAAGAAAGCCAACACATTCAAATACTAGTACTCCATCCCCATCCATAAAACCATCTGAAATGGCATCATCAAGTAACATGAACAGTTTAAAACCGGCAGAGAAATCCACACAAATTGACAAAACCGAGAAAAGACAGAACTCTTCAACTGATAGGACCTCAGTGTCTATTGATTCCTTGAGTTTGTTAACCAATCCAAATGAGAGTAATAATAGTGATCCATCATCACAACTATTGAATATTTTACAAAACAAGCCTAACTCTTCTATTGACAGTGGTGTCTATGACAAACTTGAAAACAAAGAGAAAGAGACTAAGATAATCGATCAATCAAAAAATTTATTGAATATTCTCAAATCAAGCCCTGTTTCCACCCAGCCTTCCAAACCAACTATTTCTGATCCATCTAAGGATTTATTGAATATTTTGAAGAGCAAGTCACCAGTAGCAAATACAATTGTAAGTCCATCGTGCAATTTAAATTCAGACTCAGATTCTCGTTCGAAAGACTTACTAAGTTTGTTGAAGAATCCTGCATCCACTAATTCTGTTCAACAATCTAATTCGGCTACTAAGAATTCTGGCAATTCAAATGAATCATTGGAGCATTTACAAGGAAAACAGGAGCCAGTGCAGCTAGCCGAAGAAACTTTAGCCCAGCAGTCTCATCAACATAAGTCTGCCGAATTACTTGATATTTTAAAACACCCAATGACGTCAAGTGCAGTAACTGCCGAAACTAAAGCTAATAAAGATACTATGAACACATCCAGTTTAATGCCACAGTTTAGTAATTTTATGGCATCACCGCTATTGCATCAACAGCAACCCTATCACAATAACCCACAACTTCAATCCTATCAGCAACCTTATCAGCAGCAGCCATATCCGTTTAATATGAATGGAATGGTGCCACAAATGTTTCAACATGGCGCAAGTTCAATGAATCCAATGAATTCGATGCCGCCAATGAACCAAATGAATATGTCTATGCCACCGATAAATCAGATGCGTATGCAACATATGCAACAGATGCCGCAGGTGAATCAAATGAGCGTGCCAGTGCCACCGACAAGTTCCAGCCAATCCGATTCGTCATCAATCCTTCACTTACTTAAAAAACCCAATTCACAGTCAACACAGGTACCGGGCCCAAGCAATAATGATATCCCGATTTCTGATTTTGCAGATTTCGAAGATTTTGATGATGGTGAAATTGAGGGTGAATACATTCTTAATGGTGGACTGTACGATGATTAATGTAAATGTAAATATAAATGTAAATTTTATGTAAGCGTTATGTAGAATAATCTATTTAACTGTATAAGAAAACCACTACTATCGAATCGATCCAGTATTGGCAATTCTGGAATTAATCCTACTGTCCATAGTTGTCCTATCAGGTATATGCAATTCTATAATTTCGCCCAATTCTCTTTTTAACGATTCCAATTGTTTGACACCCAGACTCACATTCTCTAAATCATTTAACGCCGCTACATCCACATACGCTTTTAAATGACACGACAAAGTTGAATCAACGGGCTTGAGTTTTCCATTTGTGTTTGGTACCAGTACATACAGATGGGCCAATTCAATAATCACATTTCCGTAGTAAAAACGGACACCATTTGTCCAGAACTCAGTTTCATGCATATATCCCAATTCATCGAGGTATCCAATAATATCGTCTGTTTGATAGATTGTTGTTTCATATACATTTTGAATTAGCACAAGATTCCTTCCTCCAGCAGGTATGTCAGAGAGTTGTAAGGTCCATATGGAATTATTGAGATTCTCGTTGAGCGTAGTAATGGACTCTCCTGTGATCTCAGCTGACTGTGCAGGAAATGTTGGTGGATATCCTGCTTCCCATATACGGTTCATTCGAACACGATAACTTTCGATTTGGACAACTTTACCCGCTATTGGTTCTGGTGTGAATGGATATCTAGGTTTGAGAATGCTTGAGTGTTTTCTCATTGGATGCTGATTGTTTCCCGTAAGCGTTTGTAACGTCAGAAGAAGACGATTTATTTGTGAGGACGGCACCTGTGCCGTCAACGAAAGTTGCTGAACCATATGTTTGTGGATGTGTTATGTAGTCACCGGCTTTGCTGATGTGTCAGAGATTTTATTCAAACGGCATGATTCATGTTACCTATAAAGCGCCATACTTAAGGCAAAGTATGGTGCACGGATTTATTGGGCTTTCCACAGGAATTCTCGTCGATGTTGAAGGTGAAAAATTTTTGGTGTTTGTAAGAGTTGTTGGTACAGTGATCAAAAATCTGGACCAGTGCACAATACGGAGAGATGAGTACAGCAGTGTTTGATGAAAAAAGCATCGACCTTTCCGGTCTTGACTTCTCCGATTTGGAGGAAAAATATCAGGTCAAACAGGAAGAAAGTTTGGTGGATAGATGCGTCCTATGTGATGGTGCACCTGTTGCACCTGAATCGAAGGCACCAGTTTTAAAGAAAGTTTTAACCAAGTTATTTTCACAATGTGGTAAAGTAGAAGACATGTATTTGCCATTAGAAGATGGAAAGACTAAGGGATATCTGATTATTAGATTTTCCAATCCAATCGAAGCATCAAAAGCAGTTTCATCTTTGAATGGTAAGAAGTTAGATGTTAAGCACAGATTATTAGTCAATAAATTGTCGGATATTGAAGAATATGTTTTATCAGGTAAATTTTCTGATGAATTTAAAGAACCTGAATTCCCAGCATTCAAGGAAACCGGGCACTTGAATTCATGGTTGTTGGATAGCAAAAATCGTGATCAATTTCTCGTTAATTGTGATCAATCTGTTGGTGTATATTGGTATAAGAAGAATTTGGTGAACGATCCTGTTATCGAACCACGTACACAGTGGACATCAACATTCATGAAATGGTCACCAAGGGGTAAATATCTTTTCTCAATGTTCCCACAAGGTGTTCAATCCTGGGGTGGACCAAATTTTGATAGAATTCACAGACATTTACATCCTGGTGTTAGATTAATTGATTTTTCACCAAATGAAAAGTTTTTGGTTACCCTCTCACCTGAACCAATCATGGATCCAATGGAGTTAAGGGAAGATCTACGTAAAGATTATCCATTCAAAAGTGAAGATATTGGTAAGAAATTGGTGATTTGGGATATTTCCATTGGATTACCAGTCAAGACACTAGCGTTACCACCAAACTTGGAGAATGCAACTAGAATGCCATGGCCGTTAATCAAATGGTCATTTGATGACAGATATTGTGCAAGACAAGGACCTGATGCTATTGCTATCTATGAAACTGAGAAAGATTTCCAATTATTAGATAAGAAATTAGTAAAGATTGAAAATATCCAAGATTTTGATTTTGCACCTGCCGGAATCAAATTAGCTTCAAGTGGTTCAAACAGTTCAGCACCATTAGATGTAGTGTTGTCATATTGGACACCTGAATCTGAGAATATATCTGCGAAAGTTGCAGTTATGCAAATACCTGAGAAAACTGTTTTAAGATCGATTCCATTAGTTCAAGTTAAAGATATCAAATTGCATTGGAATGACTCGGGTAAATACTTATGTTGTAATGTTACCAGACACACGAAAACGAAAAAAAGATTTTTCTCTAACTTACATGTTTTCCAACTTTTTGAAAAAGACATTCCTGTTGATAAAGTTGAATTACAAGATTTGGTTTTAAATTTTAAATGGGAACCAGGTTCCAATAAATTCATTACTGTTTCCAAAACAGATAAGGGAGGAGAAGTTGGTGCATCTAATATTAACATTGACAGCAATCGTACTACTTTCTTTGATGTGGAAGAAGTTAGAGTTGGTACAGGTAAGAACTCTACGACTTTGAAGAAATGGGTTGCATTGACGATAATTGAAAATTCATTTGCGGATATTAGCTGGTCTCCACATGGTCGTTTTGTCATTTTGACGAATTTAGGTGCTTCTTCAAGTCAAATTCAATTTTACGATGTTGAATTTGATGGTGAAAAACCAAAAGAACAAAACCAAAAAGTGTCTTCGAATTTGAAACTCTTGACAACACATGATGTTTCCGGTCTTTGCGAATTACAATGGGAATCATCCGGTAGATTTGTTACTGGTGTTTCCTCCGTATGGAAGACCAACATTAACAATGGATATACCATTTATGATTGTGTTGGACATATTCTCAAGGAAGAACAAATTGGTGGGTTCAAGGAATTCCTGTGGCGTCCAAGACCACAATCGCTACTTACATCTAATGATAAGAAGAGAGTGAGAAAGAACTTGAAAGAGTATTCTGCACAATTTGAAGAATCCGATACGATGGATACGAATACTGCGTTACGTGAATTGATTCTCAAACGTAAGAAACTCCTATCCGAATGGACAAGTTACAGGGATTCCGTTGTTGCCAAATTGGAAAAATTGGGTGAGTTGGATCACACGAAAACTGTGGAGAACCAAGCCGTTGAAACAGTCAAAGAAGTCATTTTGGAGGAATCAGAGGAAGTTGTTGATAATTAGTTTTCATTTTATAAAAGTGTGTATGTACATAAAATTTATATCGATCTATTTATCTTTCTGTTTATCTATATACTGTATCTATTTTTTGCTTCTGTTTGCTTTGGTTTTCAATTGTAATCCATGCCAACCGCTGATTTCTTCTTTGAGGATGGAGTTGACCAACCGATGCTGCTTGATCATAGATATACTGTTGAATTTATCACTGATGATGTTTATCGCATACATTGACCCACAACCACCGGATACGTCACGTACGTCAAGGGCGGTCGGTGCAAGTTCGGCCTCGAGTTTTTCATATATGTGTTTTTCTGCAGGGTTGAGACCCGGAGGAGCAGCGTAGTATCTTTTAAAAGTGGTGAAGGCAGTTGTAAGTGACCTGGATCTAAACATGATTCTGGTTAGTAATACAAATATTCAAAGGTTATAAGTGGCAAAGAAATTTGAAAAATTTACAGAAAGAGTAATGCGAAAAACAAAAAATTTGAGTAAAATCAAAAATAATTCATATTTCTTTAAATTCGCAATAAGATAAACAATAAGATATAAAATAAGATTTATCGAAAAAGAGGGGGAATCACATATAGGTAAATAAGACACAAAAAACCAAATAAAATAATCAAATAATCAATCAATCAACTAGTCAATCAATCAATCAACACGATTAGTAAATACCCCAGTATTGTTCAACACCTTTAGAACCTGGATTTTTCCATAAATCATCAAAAGCGGTGAAAACAATAGTATCATCACCACAGGTTGAGTCAATTGAGCTAATAGCTGCTTTTTGTTCAGAAGAAGAAGCGACAGCAACACCATTAGCTGAACCAGAGTGTGGCCAACCGGATTCAACACACATAACGTTTTTGTTACAAGCAGAGTAAACTCTTTGCATTTGTAATAATAACCAAGGACCTGCATCTGCACCAACAATTGAACCATCCCAGTAGGCATGAGCATTGAATGCAATATAATCTGAGTATTTACATAATTCAGGGTTATTGATGATTGCAACGTGAGTATCGACAGAGACAACTGGACCACTGTAACCAGCAGCAGATAAAATAGATTTACCTGTTGAGATGTAAGCACCAATTTGACTTGGGGTTGCTGAACCGTCGTTGACAAGTTCGTTACCGATGGAAACGGTGTGAACATCGTCCCAGGAACCGTAAGTTGCAATGGCACTTGTCATTTGTTGGAGACCAGAAGATAATTGGTCAACAAAGAAAATACCAAGGAATAATTTTTGGTTATCAGCTTTTGCTTGAAGGACATTTTCGACTTGGTTACAGTCGACACCGTATAATCTGATTAAAGCATAATCAGCTAATTTAGCTAAATCTGATTTAACAGCACTTAAATCTTTACAAGTACCATCGTTGTTGTAAGGAGAGTAAGTGATACCCTTTGAACCTGCAGAGAAAGAAGCAGATGAGTCGGATGAGTCGGATGAACCAGAAGATGCTGAAGAAGCTTGAGCAGCTTCAGCGGTTGATGAAGTTGCAACTGCAGTTGCAGCAGCAGCAGCCTGAGTCTCGAAATCTTGAGTTGAAGCAGAGTTCGAATCATCAGCTAAGACTGAAATGGAGTAAGCGTAGGCAGTTTGTGTACCTTCAGATTGACTTGAGATGGTGGTTTGAGTTGCAGCAGGAGCAGCGTCAAAATTGGTATTTGGACCACCGACTGTGACAACGACGGTTTCAGTGACGTGAACGACATCCCTCTTGTGCATGTGATGCAAGTGGTTGACTGGGGAAGCAGATACCGCAGTTGAAGAAGCAATCAAAGCAACTGCTAATGAGTTGAGAACGTTTTGGAAGAGCATAATAATTTGTAAAGGAGAGTAATGTTATTTAAATTAAGCCAATTTGATTTGATTTAAGTTAGTTCAAGACAACGAGTGAAAGTAGTTTGAAAAACGAAAGGAATGCAGCAGACTTGTGCTAACTAGTACAAAGGAACGACTGGGGTTGGAAAGCTAGACTGTATGCCTGAAGAGGGAGACAACACAACAGGCCCAAGAAGAACAACAAACAGAGCCGCCAGCAAGAGACAGAAAAAACTTCACCACCACCTCCACCCCGATTTCTCCCCAGCAGAGCAACAACAACACACCACACCACCGGATGCGGCCAGAAAGCGAAACCCGCGTGGACCTGTTTGTTGTGTGTTTGTTGTTTGTTTATTTACCTGCGACTCGTCTGTTTATTTACATTCTGCAGCACTTCGCACACATCGTCCGCACCTTCCTAATCGGGACGCCTTCCCGATCGGGACGCTGACGTAAGCGGTCACGTGCGCGGCGGAGTGCCTGGGGTGTTTTTCCGGCTGCGTTGCCAGTTTTTCCGGTTATCTAGTTACACCTGTTTGGTCACTTGGCCTCTACATACTATTCTATTCTACTCCATTCTATTCTTCTCTTCTTTTCTCTTCGGTTCTCTTCTCTAGTACTTCCTCAGATACTCCCTGCTTTGCCGAAACACAGTCTCCAGTACCGTCCGTCTCGGCAATAAGTTCGGGAACACGACAATCATACGCAGCTTCTTCTTCCTTTCATGAGACATCTCAATCCCACCATGCTCCTCGTACTCTTCGTTTCTCTTCCCCTTGACCTTCTCCTTCCCTCTCCCCTTTTCCTCCATCTCCTCTTCCATTTCAACCCCATCCTCCATCACCACTGCCATGTAAAATATCACCTCCAACCCTTTAAATCCTTCATTGATCACGAGATCTTTGACAAACTCAATAGGAACGAATTGCTTATTGATGACAATCTTCCTATCATTAACTACCTTGCTATTACGTATCCCAGTAATACTCAACAACAATTCCCATACATTTTCCTTTATCAACACACTCTCCGTTTGCACCCCAAAATACGGTATTATCGTCAAACTCTCCTCAATATCATGGTAAACGCGCCAATATATCTCATTCACACTGAACACACTTACCCCTAAATAAACAACACTAACAACATCCTTCAACCTTTTATTATTATTGTTCTCTGCACTATCATTATTTCCGTGATTGTTGTTGTAATAAACATTGCCAATCTTCCCAACACAGTTAACTCGCCTTAAAACATACCACAATAACCCAACACTTAAAAATATCATCACAAATTTCAATATACGACTAAACATTGTTTCATCATAATGGTCAGGTCGTTTGACAGTAAATTTGATATACTTATCCAATGATCCTGAAATACTCCGACGACGTCTACCATGTTTGGCTCTCTTTCGAACCTTGCCTTTCTCTCCTATGCTCAATGACAAGTCATTGTTCTTATCATCTATCCCTTTAATATGCGCTTTAATATCGCCATCATTCTTCTTCGAACCCAAGCATTCGCCATCTCCAAGTGATGAACTTGAAGTCTTGATCTCTAGAATGTACGTATTCGTCATCCTGTCCAATTCTATCTAGCAAACTCAAATCCTTAGTTTGCAAGAACAAGCTTAAATCTTCAACATCAAACTCTCCACTTTTCAGGTATTTTCTAATATCGTGCCTCCTTCAAGAAAAAAAAAGTAAAAATAGAAAAAAAAAAAAAAAAAAAAAAGAAAAAAATTCCGAAAAGCAAAAAATTATTAAAAAAAATACTTTAAACACACATAAAACAGTCATAAAACTCATACACAAATTATACTCAAATATACCAGGTCATTTACTGTCGATCGTTCCGACAACCTCTTCATTTCTACGAAACTCTGCAATTACTGCCTTTCTCGACCGCCTACTAGGAACCCTGTTGCCGCCACTCGCATGTAACGTCTCTTGAGCTGCTCGATCCTCAGCTTGCGCTCGTTCACGTGACTCTGTCATGATCTTTATTTCTTCCTCGTGTTTCAGCTTAAGTTCCTCAATTTGCAAATTATACTCATCCAGACTCTTAAACTGCTTACCCGTCTTACCACTATACTCTGCAATATCTACCGGTAATTTTCTCAATAACGCAAACTCAACTAAATGTGGATGTATTTTCTCCTCAAGTAAAAATTTCGCCTTAACTTGCTTTCTTGTCCGATATGGGAATAACTGTGCAATAAGTCCAAAATCCGTTCCCCAGACTGATATTGCTTTCAATAATTCGGCAACTTCATGCGGTGTCCATCTCATAGTAACATTTCTCTTGGAATAACTACTACTAGTAACTATATTCTCAAATGGATTCTCCTCAACTTTTTCCATTTCAACATTTTTATCCTCATGCCTGTTAACAACTGTTGATTCATGATGATAGGTAACTTGTCCATCCTGAATCTGTAACACTGGTACATTACGTATACTATTATTGCTACCATTATCATCCAGATCTTTCTCCATTAATTCTTTAACTTTAGCCAGTCTTTCTTTTTCATTCATTTCCATGATTAAGTCAGCTCCGTTTTCGCTCAATTTAATAACATCCCTTTCATTCATACGTAGCTGTCTAGCCTTTTCACGGATTTCACGACGTTTCATTTTAGCAGCTTCAATCTTCTTTTCTGCTTCAACAGCATTCGCATAATCTGATGATCTTTTACCAACGGGCAAAAACGGTTTACATAAATCAGAAAGCTTTATTTTATCTTCCTTAAATTTGAGTGATTCACATAAACTGGAAATATCCTTCTTTGAGAGCATTGATATCTCATCTATATTCTCAATTTCGTGATTTAGTTCAAATTCTTGTTGTCTTATCTTATTTTCTGAAAATTCCTTCAGCTGAACCAACACGAATTTATTCATTTCTTTGTTGAATATCCATTTCTTCTCTAATTCTTTTTCAAACTTATCAAGGATTAACTCTTGTTTAACTTCTTCTTTCTTTTCAGCCTTCTTTTTGTCTTCAATTTTTTCGCCTTCTCTAACTCTTTCTCCAACTTGAATGGTTTCTTCTTCTCTTTCCTTTCCTTTTTCCTTTTCCCCTTTTTCTTTACTTCTTAACTCGACTTCTTTGATCATTTCCTTCAATTGTTCGTCTTTCTCTAAATCCTTTTCCTCCCCCTGTATCTCAACAGCAACTGCTCCACCAATAGATATTCCACCTACACTGACATCTTTCCTCTTCTTCGGACCAAATGTAACACTTATCCTTCTTTTCTTATTACTTTTCATAATAGGTATTGGCACAGATTTATCTTCTTTTACCACACTATTCCGTCTGCCACGTTCTTCATTCACAACGAATCCTGGTGCAAATAGGGGTTTAGCAGCATTATTCAGGCTACCTCTTCTACTACCTAATCGAGGCACACTAACAACACTCCCTCTTCTACTACTCATGCCAGCATTAATTGCCTTATTCGACGGAACTATGACACTGCCACGTCTCGACGTCGAATTAGACGCTGATGCATTGTAAGCGGTAAAGCTACTTCTTCGACTTGGAGGATATCCTGGTAGTGGTGTTGGTATGGATAACGAATTAAGACGCGTTCTATGCGTGCCAGTGTTCGGTTGTGTAAACTGTTGATTCGAACCAGCTGTACTATTACTAGCACGTTTCTCTCCAGATTTAGCTATAGTAGTAGTAGTAGTAGTGGTGGCAGGTGCTACTGTTTCCATTTTATATGACTTTAAGTCCTTAAGCGTTGGTTTGGCATTATCTTCTTTTAATTCTTCAACATCACTTAGTTTCTCGTCCTCAAATTCAATAGCGTTATCCACCTGCTTAGAAGCAAATTCCTTGGGTTCATTAAATACATTCAATGGCTCGGCAGAATCTTGCGTATTAGGAACTTGTGACAGAATCTTCTGCGATGGTGGCGATAATGGCACATCTATTTCTTTCGATTGACTCTGTTGTGTTTTGGAAGGCTGTGAAAACTGTGAAGACTGAGGTGTCATTAAACTAGCCACACGACGTGCCCTTTGCTTCAATTTCGGAGTGAACCTTTTCCCGGATTTGTTAATCGATGACATGCTTGTACGAAGTAGAAATATACTGATAAACATAAAATATTATCAACCTAAATGAAAACAAGAAAATAGATGTTCCTCTATTTTTTTTTTTCGCTCAACAACGCATGTTCAACATGTTTCACTAACAGATCTGAACACCCCATTTCATCAAGGTACAACAATGCTTGAAGCCAAAAATATCAGTCTTCCAGATTGGGTTCTTTCGTTGTGTGTTCCTACGCAGGCAAATACATTTTTTGCATCCACTTCTAAAGGCTCGTTACATCAAATTCCTTTGGACCCCATCAAATGGTCATCGACAAATACACCAGTCTCCAACTTAACTGCACATTCTGGACCCGTACATAAGATCCTCACCGATCCGTCTAATTGCAACGTACTCTATTCCTGCTCTGATGATTCTACAGTGAAGGTATGGGATATTCGAGCTCATTTTGAAAAACCGCAACATGTATTAACTAATTCTAGAAACTTACCATTTTTTAGTATGGATGTCCGACATGGTCTCTTATCAGCGGGTTCACAACTGAAAGGAACGGATTCAGAATTAGTTTTATGGGATACAAGGAAATTAGATAAATCATTACGTTCATTTATTGACTCACATAATGATGATATAACCGAAACAAAATTCCATCCAACCAAAAATAATGTGCTTTTAAGTGGTGCTACTGATGGATATGTGAATATCTACGATTTGAATATTATTGCTGAAGACGATGCACAATTACAGTGCATTAATTATGCAAGTGTGCATTCTGCTGGGTTTACTAGTGAAGATAGAATATACATTTTAAGTCATATGGAGACATTTGCATTGTTTGATTTAAGTTCGAATGAAGATATCGATCCTGAGTCAGCTTTAACACCAATTCAATCCAATAAAAAGGGAGATGTTGATTTTGGGGATATACGACAAAAATGGGATTGTGAATACGTAATTGATTTATATGCTCCTGGATATATCGCCAGTGGGTCAAACTCTAAGAACGTGATGAATATATTTGAAATTGACGTAAAGAATGAAATCTTTGATCCAGCTAATGGTAGGAAATGGACACTTGAGGGCGGTCATGGTGAAGAAATTGTTAGAGATGTTGCTGTTTACGATGGCAAGATATTTACTGCTGGTGAGGACTGCGTTGTTCGTGCTTGGAATGGTGACGATATTAAAGATACCGAAAGGACGTTTTTTGGTGAAGATGAAGGCGTAGAAGAAACAGATCCCGAAAAGATGGAAGTTGAGTATGATATAAAGAAACAGGAGACGGATACTTCAAAAGACAGAAAACACAGAAAGCACAAGAATGTTTCCAAAACTAGAAAACATAAGTTTAAACCGTACTGAAATTAAGAATTCATTTTATTTCACTCTTCCTTTTGTAGATAGTAGAATGTAAAGTATTAATAAAAACGAGATACAATTTGATTAACTAGTCTAAATTTATACAATACCAGGAAATTTCATTTCAAAACGTTTTTCAAGAACTTCGAAGTCATCGTCCAGCAGACTATTCCGGGTAGTATTTTTGATGGTTTTACCATCGTTATATGCGGGCTTTATTTGACCTGAGCTGTCGCTTTTTAAGTATTCAGGTTTCTTAGGTCTTGGTGGTGGTGGCGGCTTTTTCTTATTTTGAAGCACAGGCGATCTTCTACCAACAGGAATAGTTGTATTTGTGCTGGTCTTGTATATTTCAGTTTTGTTCTGCAAGGTATTTAAAGATCTTGCATGTCTTGGTTCTTTTGAAACTATTTCTTTAGTTTTCAATGGTTCAGAATAAGATGTGGTTGAATTATCCAATTTTCTAGTTACGTTGGGATGCGATGTGCCATTACTGAACTCTGTGTATTTACCGTATCCATGTGCCGTTTTCAATGGTGGTGGTGATGAATTTCGTAATAGATTTTTTACTCTACTTTGAATCGAATTTGTTCTTTTGATTGGTGACGTATTTTCAGTAGATGTGACCGTAGGTACCTTTGTCGACAAAGATGAATTGATTGTATTTGCAGGCAGAAATTCACGAACTGACTTGGATTCAGGTGACATTTCTTTCAGATCAGCCAGTGAACTATTGTTGTTTTTGAAACTAAAATATGTGTTATCAGTTAACGAGTCAACACTTGAATTTCTTCTTTCCAAGTAGCCAGCAGATTTACGAGCTGATGCTGTTCTTGTAAGTTGTGAGGGTCCATTTTGACCCTTTGATGAATGTGCTGAACCACCGGTCAGTAAATTCTTAATTGAAGTAATACTTGATCTTTTTTTAGATTTAGAAGACTGTCTACTCGAATTACCATAGTGCGAAGGATTGGTGTTCTGTCTTGAAATTGATTTTAGGAAAGCAACAGAGCTTGAAATGTTTTCATCCTTTGCTGGTGGTGACAAGTCTGCAATTTCCTCAGTCGTCAGTTCATTCATGAAATTTTTTATGTCAAGACTATCACGACTACTCATTCTATTCAAGTCAGGGTTGCCATAAACCGACAAAGGACGCCTCGATGATCTAGTTTTAGGTTGTATGATTTCAGAATTCGAAGGATGCGATGGTGGGGTTTCTATACGTTTTGAAGCTGTATTTGGCTTCAGTGAATTTATCAAGTCAGTATATTTAAATGAAGAATTCTTAGATTCTGTTATTGCTTTACCCGTTATTGAGTTTGAAGCACCAGTAACAGAAGTAGAAATAGTGCCGGTATTATTACTATTAATATTGTTCTTGAACCCAGTGACAGAACTATTGATTCCCGATTGTAAAGTGAATGGTACAAACTGATTTAAGTTTTTCGTAACTTTTGGACATGGTGTACCCCTCATTTTACAAATCTCCTCAAGCAGTTGAAAAATTGTTGGCCTTGAATTGGGATCAACGCTTAAAAGCTTGGCAATTACATTTTTCAGTCTAGCACTGTAAGGTGGTGATGAAGGAAATGAATAAATTCCATTAATGATTGCATAATCTCCGCTATATCCATTTGTATTATTGTTGATTGCATTTTGCTCAAATGGTGTTGTGTAATAACACAATTTGTACAAAAATATACCGAGTGCCCACAGATCTGACTTTTCATTAATGGGTTGTCTTTTATACAAATCTAGCATTTCAGGTGCTCTGTATTGAGGAGTTGTATTTTTCATTATATCATCTTGAATAATCTGAAACTCTTCAATATTTGCTGGAGGTAAAATTGCATTTGAGACTGATCCAAAATCACATAATTTGAATGTTCCGTCATCACCAATTAAAACGTTTTCAATCTTGATATCTCTATGAATTAATGGTGGATGCAATGCATGCATATGTGCAACTGCTTCAGTGATGTGTTGCATTATACGTAGTATTTCCGGTTCTGTTAATTTGTTGATTAGTCTTTTATTCATTAAATCAATTAACCCCTTACCTGTACAGTACTCCATTAAAACAAATACTTCATATCCTGGACCTTTATTATTATTGGCTCTTGCGGCATGCGAATCAATATACGAAACAATGCAGTTGATACCTTGTAACTTTCTCATTGCATCAACCTCTTTTCTTAACGTACCCAGAGAACCTTTATCGGGAACATTGACTCTCTTTAAACAGACCAACTGTTTGTTGTTCCAAGGTGGTGAAATCTTACATGTGTACACTTGTGCAAATCCACCATGAGAAAAGTACTTGTTGATCACCACTTGATGGGATCCCACTGTCAGACGAGTGCCGGGCTGATATAAGTCGGGCTGCTGGCTGTTCATTGTGGGCTGGCCAGGATACTGTCCAATGCAGGCTCTGTTGAGAGGTGGTCAACAAGCCTCGGTATGTTAATGTGATGATGTATACTCGCGCAGATGGATTTTCTACTGGATGTTTACATATTGCCTGTCTGATTCTTCTACAACTAGTCAAGCACTATCGGATCGTCCTGTGCTCCCTCTCCACTCATAAACACCGGCACCTCTGTAGTTACAATACTGGTGTTAGATATGGATAATGGAGGAACGTTGGGGATGGTAAAAGCGCCGGGTCGAAAAGCCACAACCCCACGATGTGGATTCACGTCTTTGACAAATGTTCCGTTCATGCCACCGTCTATATTATTGGTATTATCGGATTCGGGATTATTATTAGCATCTGGTTCGTCAAAAATATCGGATTCGAAAAGTGCATCTATCTGTTTCATCATTTCATCCTCTGTGACATCGGGATTATTGGCCTGTATTAAAGGTACCAATGCATTCATTATCGATTCTGTATGCGAAGGCTGAGTGGTAGAATCATGCTGCTCATCATCGGAATCTAATAAAGTCACAACCTCAACATTATGATGCGTACTGTCCTTTTCATTATTTCCATTCTTCTCTTCCTGAGATTCGTTTTTTACGTTCGGTTCTGTTGTAGTCTCTCTAACCCAATGCCATTTATTTTTTGCAGATAAATCTATTTCAATATCTTCCACCGTTTCATGATTTTCCTCAAAAGATAGATCTTGCAATAAGTCCATAAATTCGCCAACAACGTAAATTTCACCCACATGTTTAATATTAAACTCCAGTTTACAAATTGGACAACAAAACCATTCTAACTCGTTCATCAATTTGCCCTTTTCCTTCAAATTTTTCAGTTTCGTTCGATATGGAAATGAATTGGTAACTTTATTATGATCTTTAATGTCGATTACCGGTCTTTTTGTATCTTCCAGAATTTTTTCCACATCTACTTCGCCAATGTTAGCAGCTTCGGCATATCTTTTTATTGCTATTTTGAAAGGCCGTATATTGTACATTGCTAAAAAAGAGTCATAATCAAAACATTCAACATGTGAACAAAACTTGGATCTTAGTGGTATCACCATTCGAGAACATGAAAGTGGATCCTTCAACGACAATCGTACATATTTTTCCACGATTTCATCGTCATCGGCCACGGGGGGAAATGTAGTCGATGGTTGAACTTGAGTTTCTGGCATTTTCAGCATTAATCTTGAATTGACTGGTTTTGGTCTTTTTTTTATCTTTGATTTGGGTTTGGGTTTCGGTTTCGGTTTTTCATTATTTTTGAGCTTTGTTTGGACCCTTTTACTGGCTGGCGAAGAAACTGCTAATGAGGACAAGTTCCCAGGTTGCAGTTTGTACCTTTGATGTGGTGCAAATTTTAGCATAATTTTAAAAGACACAGGAGAGGTGGATATGGATACTTTATCTGACAAAGTTTGATTTGTGATTATTCCATTCTCAATATCTGTGAAGCTGATATCGTCGGAAAAACTATCACTAAAGGATGAGAGTGGGGGTGTTGTTTGTGATGTTATTTTATTCAATTCTTGGGTATCAGTTTGCGTATTTGAACCGAGTGTAAGCGTTTCTTGCGTGTCCTGAGTATCTTCTTCATCTGGACGTCGTAGTCCTTTGAGGGAGATTTTCAGCTTGAGCTTACCATTTTGGCTAATTTCATATACTCTGCCATTTCCTCTCTGCGATTGGGGATGTGAAAGGGTGTCGATAGTATTCTGGACCGAATTGAAAAGGTTGTTATCCGTTGCGGTATCTTTGGTGAGTAGCATGCTGGCGGGTATGGATTCCGGTATTAAGGGTGTAAAGCCGTCATTTGAATTGCCCGGAGTATCGATATTGGAGAGTGAAGCATCCGATGGGCTGTCGGGAAGTTCTGGCTCTATGTAGGGGTTTTGAGGCATGATTCATGGGCCAAAGTGGGGGTATTAGTGCACGATTACTGCACCAAAAAGATGGGAGCCAGGTGAAAATTCATGTGCAAGCAAATTGTATGTGCCGCTCTCTCAGTGGGAGGCGAGGAAGAGCAGAGTTTCTTTTCTGCGGCAAGCAGAGTTTGTGGGCTGGCGGATAAATAGTTCTTCCTTCGGTGGAGACACAGGACAGAGTAGAGAAAATCCAATGAAAGTTGCATTATATTTGTTATGGACGACAATGACTCTGGCCCTCTCGGGGACAACAGAGGCACATTTGCAGGGACACGGAGATCAGCATGTGCTGAGGGTGGAAGACACAGTTGTTGACGAGAAGAATGGAGTCGTTGTTGTTGAGGAGAAGGTCATTGAGGAAGTGAAGGTTGGAAAGTCGGAGTCAGAAAAGGAATTGGAGCCAGAATCGGTGGTGGCATATGTTTTCAACAAGCTTTTCCCATTTGGACCTGCTGGGAATGCCATTTTGGCAACCACGTATATTTCTGGCCCGCCAAATTTGATATTGGCGTTGATTCCATCGGACATCAATGTTTCGTCGTTAAGTTTGTTGGTCAGTTTTGCAGTTGGTGGGTTGTTGGGTGATGTTTTCATGCATTTGTTGCCAGAGACTTTTACGGGCCAGTCCGTGGATCTCGTTGTTGGGTCGGATGTTTACGTTCGTGTTGACGATCGCAAGAATGTTGTTTTGGGTATTGGAATGTTTGTTGGATTTGTGCTTTTTTTCATGATTGACAAGAGCATGAGGATTTTTGAACATACGGGTGAAGAAGGACACACACACGGACACTCACATAGCCATGCCAGTTTGAGTTCCGATTCTGGAGTTAGTAGTGGAGTTGAGGAGAAGTCCGGTGAGTTGAAGAACAGAAAGAAGAGGAAAGAAGGGGACGATGGTGAAAGTGAGCAAGAGAACGGACCGGTGATTGTGAATGCCGGCCAATCAATCAAGACCTCAGCATATCTCAATTTGATTTCTGATTTCACCCATAACATCACCGATGGTCTTGCTATTGCATCCTCGTTTTATATTTCCAAGAATGTTGGATGCACGACGGCGATTGCTACATTTATGCATGAGATTCCACACGAGGTTGGGGATTTTGCACTGCTTATCCAAGGTGGATTCACGAAATGGCAGGCAATGGGCTGTCAGTTTGCTACTGCGGTGGGTGCGTATGTTGGAACGTTTATTGGCATTGCTTTGCAGAACAGTTTTGACGGCAACGGCGGTAGTGGTAGTAGATTAGGGGGAGGATCTGAAACGGGTATTTTTGGTACCAGTTTGACAGCGGGAGACATGACGTTGCCGTTCACGGCGGGAGGCTTTTTTTACATTGCCTTCAGTGTGATTCCGGAGTTGCTTGAGCCGGAGGAGGGAGCCAGCCGCCGTGAGGAAATGGTGAAGTTTGCACAACAGCTGGTGTGCATGTTTTTGGGGATTGCCTTTATGGCGTTTATTGCGCTCAGCGAGTGAGATGGGAGTGTGTATGTAGCAGTAGGTTGCTGAGCTTTTAGTTTTTTTTTTTGGCTGTGGGTTGAGTTCTTTTTTTTGCGTGCTGCAGCCAGAACTGAAGGGTAGATAGAGGCCAGGACAATGAGCAGTGTGATCCACGTGTTTAGATGGTATGTGTGGACAGAGGGATAGATGGATAGATAGATAGCTAGATAGAGACGTGTTTTAAGACTCGAGAAGCAGGAATACTAACAGAGTGCATGTTGCGCAGGACGAAACCGGGTGAGGAGGTGTACGTCTGTGGGAGTTTTGACGGCTGGACGGGCAGACACCGGCTGGAAGACGGGAGAGGCGGCGGGAAGACGAAGTGCAAGACGGTGTCTGTGGCCATTCCAAAAGACAAGCACATCTACTACAAGTTTGTTGTTGACGGGGAATGGTATGTTTCGGAGAGTGACCGGAGGGAGACCGACGGCTCAGGGCACGAGAACAATGTGATTGTGGCGTTTGACGACGAGTCCGACGACGGGGTATCAGAGCTGGGCTCTGCGTACACGTCGATCTCGTACCCCGGTGAAGAGCAGCAGGAGCAGCAGGAGCAGCAGGAGCAGGAGGAGCAGGAGGAGGAGGATGTTGGCGTGGACCTGGAGGAGGTTGATCTGGACGCCGTTGATCTGGGCTCCTCGGTGCAGATCACGCTCCGGGACACCAACTCGGCGAACGCAGGCGTCCAGGCCCACACCCCGACTCCGGGCAAGGCCCCGGTCAAGGCCAAGAACAAGCCTGTGACCGGGTCCTTGATGGGGAGACTCCGAAGCATGTTCAACAGCTAGACGGCGTATGGGTGGCACGGAAACAATGTAGCGGTGTAGCAGTATAGTAGCAGGAGTTTGATACAGAAGCTATGGCGATAAACTATAAAGCCGCAGGGCGCGCAGCGGGAGCCGCCACCGCGTCGGCCGACGCGTCGGCCGACGCTGCTGCAGCAGCAAAACGCAGGGCGCGCAGCGGGAGCCGTGCAAAACCGGGACGGTGCAGCAGATACGCGTAGGACGCCTTGCCCGCGTTCTGCAGCGCGGCGTTTGCGTCGGCGACGCGCAGCAACCGCGGCGCGCAGTGTGGGTGGCGCAGGGCGCGCAGTGTCGCGAGATGGAGCAGCAGGACGGCGACGGCGACCTCGAGCAGCAAGTCCGGTGGCAGGCGTGCAGTAGCAGTAGCAGCGGTGCTGGAGAGCACCTGTTGCATCTGGTTGAACTGGTGGACGGAGTAGGCGGCGTTGGCCAGCAGCACGAGTGCAAGAACGTGCAGGAGAGCCATGTCGGAGCGGGGTTTGGCGGGCGGCGACAGAAGAACACACACAGCACCACAGCGTCGCAGCAGACGGGAGCACCGCAGAAGACACCGCAGCGCGTCGGAAACGCCGCCGTCGCGCGCCGGGGACTGCAGTCCCCGGCGCGCGGGCAAAACTCCGTGAGTCGGCTCGGGCATTGTTGCGCCCTACCGGAGTCATGTTTTCGTCATCCCTCGGTCACCACCTTTCCCACGGCTTATCTCCAGCATGCTCCCACACTACTTAAAGGCTCACCCCTGCTCTGCTCTGGTGGCTGATCTTGTCTACTGCCTCTTTGCACACACACACAATGCTCCAAATAAACAGCTACAAAGGCCTTATCGTGCGTTCCGCCGTCCTGAACGCTTCGTTCCGGACAATCTCATCCTCCGCCACCCACACTGCTGATATCAAACACTCCGTGGAGCACCACCGCAATCAGCATGCCCAGCTGCACGCCGCACCGGAAAAAGACTCGACTTCGCTAGTCAGACTAACATGCGTCGAAGAGAAGAAGGACGGCCCCTTCTTGACGACCCCCGTCTTTGTCCACCATGGTTACGACAGAGCGGACATGCTGAAGGTCAAGTACGAACACCGTCCCGTCCAGTCGTTTCGAGACGCCATCACCTTTTCCGCCATGAAAGCTTTAAGACATACTTTCGACTTCTTCACCGGCTATGTCGAGCCGAAGAACGAACAGCACCAGATTGAAATCGCCAGTTCTCCTTACAGAATGACCCTCAAAAAATGGCTTACCAGAATCATCGTTCTGGAGTCCATCGCCGGTATCCCAGGTTCCGTCGCTGGCTTCATCAGACATTTGCATTCCATCAGGCTGTTTAGAAGGGACATGGGTTTCATCGACACTTTGTTTGACGAGGCCTTCAACGAAAGAATGCATCTCTTGACCTTCCTCAAACTGGCTAAACCCTCGCTCTTCACTAGATGTCTCTTATGGGCAGGCCAGGGTGTTTTCGCCAATCTGTTCTTCGTTACCTACCTAGTCTCTCCGAAAACCTGTCACAGATTTGTCGGATATTTGGAGGAGGAAGCAGTCAACACTTACTCAAGATGTGTCAAAGATATGGACTTGGGCTTGTGTCCCCAGCTTGAAAACCATCCCGTTCCGCAAATAGCAAGAGATTACTGGAAGTTGGACAACAAGGCCACAATGTACGATGTCATTCTTTACGTCAGAGCAGACGAGGCCAAGCACAGAGAAGTCAATCACACTTTCGCCAACCTCAAACAAGACGGACAGGACAGAAATCCCTTTGCCCTGCACATTGAAAACTCCGACCGTCCTCAACCAGCCAAAACCCTGAAAAATCACCATGCAAAGGGCTGGCAGAGAGACGAGCTCATCCTATAGCCAGCTTCCCGCAATTTCTCTGTTTTTCTTTGCTTGCTTATACATACTCAACACACACACATATAGATAGCTAAACCCATATAGATCTTTTTTAATGACAATAGTAATGATAGTTCGGATACACGCCAACTGAGGCGATATCGCCGTTTCTGCTGACGTAACGCGCTTGCTCACTCGCTCACGTAGTAACCAACCGTTGATTGTCGACATGAACTGAAACGAAAAAAAACCTTCAGTTGTCGTCGTATCCATCCGTTTCCACCTTCTTGGTCCTGCCTCCCATCCACCCCTTCACGCACACTCCAGCAATGCTAGCCACTTCCAGACTCTCTTTCAGAAGATCTTACACTACTGCATCCAAAAACCTAACCATTGGTTTGATTCCTGGTGACGGTATCGGTCGTGAAGTTATTCCAGCCGGTAAACAGGTCCTCGAGGCATTACCTTCTAACTTCGGTTTGAAATTTAGCTTCATCAATTTAGATGCAGGTTTCGAGCTTTTCAAGAAAACCGGCACCGCTTTACCCGATGCTACTGTTGATGCCCTGAAATCTTCCTGTGACGGTGCTCTTTTCGGTGCAGTTTCTTCGCCAACTGTTAAAGTTGCAGGTTACTCATCTCCTATCGTCGCATTAAGAAAGAAAATGGGCTTGTATGCCAACGTTAGACCTGTCAAATCCGTCGAAGGTATTGGAAGACCCGTCGATATGGTCATTGTGAGAGAAAACACCGAAGATCTCTATATTAAAGAAGAGAGAATTTTCGAAAAAGATGGCCAAAAAGTCGCCGAAGCAATCAAAAGAATTTCCGAATCTGCAACCAGAAGAATTTCCAAAATGGCATATGAAATCGCTTTACAAAGACAGGCAGTCAGAGACTTAGGCGCCGATTCGTTACACGAAAAACCTTCCGTTACCGTCGTCCACAAATCCAACGTTCTGTCTGTCTCCGATGGTTTATTTAGAGAAACCTGTAAAAACGTTTACCAAGAAAATATTGCTAAATACGGCTCCATCGACTACAAAGAACAAATCGTCGATTCAATGGTCTACAGAATGTTCAGAGAGCCTGAAATCTTCGATGTCGTCGTTGCCCCAAACTTATACGGTGATATCTTATCAGATGGTGCAGCTGCCTTGGTCGGTTCCTTGGGTGTTGTTCCCTCCGCCAACGTCGGTGATAATTTTGCAATTGGTGAACCATGTCACGGTTCCGCTCCTGATATTGAAGGTAGGGGTATTGCTAACCCAATCGCAACTATCAGATCCACTGCGTTAATGTTGGAATTCATGGGCTACTCTGAACCAGCTGCTAAAATTTATGCCGCTGTTGATTCAAACTTGAAGGAAGATTCCATTAAAACCCCAGATTTAGGTGGTAAATCTTCTACCCAAGAAGTTGTCGACGATATCATTAAGAGATTCTAAATTATCGTATCTATCTATTTATTAATGTATACAACTCTTCAAATAATTATTTAACTAACCAATCGATTATCTTGTTATTTATCATTGATTTCTCTTTCAAACGACACAGCGAAAAATCCAATACCGCCATCAACCTTAGGTAACGACCTAACACAACCGTCAGCCAACTCTTTCTTGTTAGGGTACCCTTCAAATGGTTTAAAGTTTCCCCTCCTCGGCCATGTTGGTAACACGTCTTCACGTTTACTAACCTTCCAACCCCTTTTTTGCACCTCTGCATCTTCAAGTAACGTTTTCACAACACCTTCATTCTCTTCATCATGAATTGAACATGTACTATAGATAACTTTACGAACATTGGGGAAACTCATCGCATGTTTGACAATCTTGAATTGAAATGCTGCTAATCTGCCTAACCTTTCTGCCAACTTCTCTCTTACCTCCTCTTCATCAATAACTCCTTCCTGCTCATCAAACGCACGGCCGAAAATTCCACTACCTGAACAGGATGGATCTACTAATACACCCGTTATCTCAGTAAAATCTTCCGGTCTTGTGGTGGTAAAGTCTGCATGATGTATGGTAATACAATCTAACCCACCCGCCTTTTCACACATCATTCTTAGCGTTTTGACACGTTTGTTATCCTTCTCAAATGCCACGATTGATCTTTTGGAGTTATCTAAAATTGAAGCCAAATGTGTGGTCTTATTGCCCGGCGCTGAACATGCATCAATTACTTTATCTTCGCCTGGAACAGGATTGAGAATCTGTGCAGGAAAACACGATGCCCTATCTTGAATAATCAATCTACCCTGTTTATAAGCATCCGTTGATGTCAATTTCTCCTTTGGATGAATACCAAATAAATTGGGAATATAGATATCATGATATATTACTCCAGTACCGGTAATTTCATCTATCGTGTTCACTTTCTCTAAATGTGAAAATTCCCTTAATAATGATTCAGTGTTGGTCTTTATTAAATTTGTTCTAAACCATCTCACCGGCGTATCATCGTCTTCAATCAACTCATCCAAAGATTTCACTCGATGCTTGATCTTCAATCTCGCCAATTCAGCCTCTAGCCTAGGCCTATTTTTAATAATAACATCCTTCCATGGATGCTGTTTACTTTGAATACGCTTGGTTTTCGAGAATAACAAATCATGAATCATTAAAATCATAATGGGTTCGGGTATCTTTGCTTTCTTTTCCAACTGTGCAATCTTGGTCTTCTTTATTATTTGTTGAATGAATGGTTTATATTTCAAAGCGGAAGAAACCAATGCAAAAATATGCTTCGGATTGGATTTGACCGTGCTGGAAGTCTTACATGTATCGAAAACACGGGACTGCAACGACCCTTTCTTTTGAGACGGCAATAGAAACTGCTGGGCATCCTTGTATACTTGCATTTCGGCTTATAATCTTCTGTAGCTGCCAATCTGCTCTCTATCTTACAGCTGAAAAATTTGCATTTCCTCATCGGGAAGGCTGAAAAAAATTCATTGTGCTGTAGTACAGGAAATCGTGAAGAGCTGCGTTCTGTCAGTAGACGGTTGGCTTAAGCAAATGGCGGTTGAAACCAGCTTTTGCAGGTTTTGCTTGCTTTGCTCACGTGCTTTGTTTCGTTCGTTGTTACCTGTTCCTTTGTCAACCACAGTGTCTTTGACACCTTTTTTCAAAAAAAAAAAACACAATGGATACCGATATACCGAACCAAAATAAAAGGTCCTTTGAAGAATACAATCAAAATAATCTTGCATCTGCGGCTACAAGTAACGAATCTAAAACTTTTTCTGAACCATCTAGTGCAACTACAGCTACTACAGTCAAACCTGAAAATGGTGATGTTTTGCAGGATATCATAATGACAGACGCTAGTGCTAACAATGCCACTGCTACTAACAATAACAACAATCAAATAATTGATAACTTTCCAACAAAACCAGCCGATGTTATTATTCCAGCAATGAAACCAGATTTATCCTACATTTTATTGAAAACAGGATTAGTTTATGATGTTAGAATGCGTTATCACGCTAAAATATATACCTCGTACTTCGAATATATAGATCCACATCCTGAAGATCCTCGAAGAATTTACAGAATTTATAAAATATTGGCGGAACACGGGTTAATTGTTGATCCAAGTTTATGTGGATCCGATGAGATTGGAGAATATATGTTAAAAATTCCAATCAGGGAAGCTTCAAAGGAAGAAATTTTGGCTGTTCATTCCGAAGAACATTTGAATTTTATCGAATCAACTCAGAATATGAATAAAGAAGAACTATTGAAAGCAACAGAAAAGGGCGATTCCGTTTACTTCAATAATGATTCTCTATTATCAGCAAAATTATCATGCGGTGGTGCAATTGAAGCTTGTAAGGCAGTTGTTGAAGGTAAAGTTAAAAATGCATTGGCAGTTGTTAGACCACCAGGACACCATGCAGAACCTGATGCGCCAGGTGGATTTTGCCTATTCTCAAATGTTGCGGTTGCCGCAACTTCAATCTTGAAAAGTCATCCAGAATCAGTTAGAAGAATTGTAATTATTGATTGGGATATTCATCATGGTAATGGTACTCAAAAAGTATTCTATGATGACCCGAGGGTGTTATATATTTCATTGCACAGATATGAGCAGGGTAAATATTATCCTGGAACAAAAGCAGGTTCAGCGGATCAAGTTGGTGAAGGACTTGGCAAAGGATTTAATATCAATATCCCATGGCCAGTTGGCGGGGTTGGCGATTCAGATTATATTTATGCCTTCAGTAAAGTCGTAATGCCAGTCTGTTACGAATTTCAGCCAGACTTAGTAATAATTTCATCAGGATTCGATGCGGCTGACGGTGATGTGATTGGCGGTTGTCATGTGTCACCTGCTGGTTATGGTCAAATGACTCATATGTTAAAAAGTTTAGCAAAGGGTAATTTATGTGTTGTATTAGAGGGTGGTTACAATCTAGATTCAATAGCAAAATCAGCATTGAGAGTTGCAAAAGTTCTGATTGGTGAGCCACCTGAAGAGTTGAAGAAAAGTTATCCTAAAACTGAATCAATTGAAGTGATTGACGATGTTATTAAAATTCAATCAAAATATTGGAAAGCTTTGGGACCTGGTTATACAGGCTTAGATTATAATTTACCAACTGTTATGGGTAGCTTCGATAAACTGTTAGCATCATCACCAGATCCTTCATTTATTGAAGTTGCAAGCCAAAATGACAAGTTAAACGATTCTGTTAGAGATCATCAAAGGAATACTTTATATGAAAAATACAAATTTGGTACACTACCGTTATTGTATGAAAACTTACCAAAAACCCAATCATTCAACTCATCAACAATCTTGTGTTCACCTGATATTTACAAAAATGATAAGCTTGTCATAATTGTTCATGATCCATCGCGTATTTGGGCACGTCGTGATCCAATAACTGGTGATTTAGATCCCGCAACTGCAGTTACCGTTGATAAATCTTTAGATTTTATTACATGGGCGTTAAAGGAAAAATGGGGGGTCATAGATATAAATATACCAATTACAGTTTCAGGTAAAGAAGACTCAAAATATAACAATATAAACACATCGCAAGATATTTTGTTGTACTTATGGGATAATTTCCTAAACTTTTTCCAAGTTCAAAAAATCGCCTTTATTGGTATTGGTGAAGCTTATAATGGCATAATTCATTTATGTGGACACAGAGATATTAGAAAGTTGGTCAAGGCAAGTATTAATTTTATTGATAAAGCGACAGCATTGCGAGCCGTTATTTCAACAATTGATGAGTCTGTAGTTGACTGGTTTTTCAGAAATTCGTTAGTTTTCACAAGTAATAAGCATTTATGTTGGGGCGATGAAAATTCTGGTAATATGAAAAGACCAAGAAAAAAATACGGTAGAGTGTTAAGAGCTGATGTTGAAAGTTTAGATGGAATTATCGATGAGAGGTTTGATGAAGTATGCACGTTTATACAAGAGTCACTTGAAGATTGTGAAAGTGACAGCGATTCAGAATCATAGATACTATTCTTTGCTTTGAAACTGGTTTCATCTAATTTTTTTGCTTTCAAAAAAAAAAAATGAAAAGGAAAGAAAATGAAGATGCAGATGAAGAAGAAGATGAAAGTGGGAAAAGAAATCTTGAAAAAGCCATTTGTGTTGCCTAGTAAATCTATAGAAAAATATGTATTTTGCTCACTAAAAATTAAATTAAAAAGTAATACCTCAAATTACGAACACCAAACATCGCTTTGTCAACCTCAGTCCCTTTAAGCGTATGGCAATTTTGGATCACAGATTGTTTACAAACAGAATCGACCTACACGAATACTTCATTTCTTTCTTACTACAATGCTTTGTTTTTTATCGTAAGAAAAAAGTTTTTCTAAACTTTATTAAAGTAATATACACTAAATACAGAGAAAAATCTACACTCATGTCCTAGACTACTTCCTTTCAAATGCAATACGTGCAAGAGCATCAAGAGCACTCGTGCCGCCAATAAATGCAGATCTCTGATTATTGTTCAGTTGATTCGGCTGCTGTGGTTGTTGTTGTGGTTGTTGCTGTTGCTGTTGTTGTTGGTGTTCATCAAACTTCATTGGAGATGAGTTCATTATGTTACTGATATTCGGTTTGAAAGACGTGGATGATATACTTGGTGTGTTATCACTGTTAAGCAAATTCATTAAGCTTGGACCTCTATTTGAAACTAATGGATTTGAAACCGGCGTATTGAAAATTCCTGAATTGGAAATAGGAAGATTCGAAACCGGCAGATTTTGCATAGGTAAATGCTGAATAGGTGGAGGTGAGACTGGCAGATTAGACACTGTTGGAATTGAAGTACATCCAACATTGAGTGGTGGTAATGGGAAACTTGTTGCGTGATTAGCTGGTGTGTTCAAAATAGACGACATATTCATCATACCGCCCCTTGAAGATAAAACAGGTGGTAGTGGAGGAGAAATTATATTTTGTGGATAATTATTCCGATGAACAGGTACATAATTAGAGGTTGTATGATATGCCTCAATTTTTGCATGCGGTGTGGTCTTTTGTAATGGTATTTGTACTTGAGCTGAAACTGGAATTGGCGGATAGCTAGTTGAGCAAGATTTATTAGGTTTATAGAAATATCCCTTTGATGGTCCGACTTGATTTGCTGACAAATCATTATTAGTAGACTCATTCTTACTCTCAATCGATCTAGTCATCGTAATGTATGATTGCCATTCAGGATGGTCAACCAAACCCCTTTGGTAGTAATTTTTAACCATTGTAGTCGATTTCGTAGATATTTCGTTTGCAATCTCATCCCACTTTGATCCATACTTCTGTAACAAATTTGGGAAGCTAGTGATATCTTGCACACTCCAATAACTTGAAATATGAGGTTTTTCCTCATGTTTAAGTTCAAGTTTTTTGTGTTTTTTCAGATCCTCAAACTCAGTTGCTTGATAATCGTCAACAATCCTTTCTGTCGGCACTAAATTCTTAAACTCGCATGAATCTTCTTTTGTTTCAACCTTAAATATTTCATTATATACAGGAGTATCAGTTGACGTTTTCGGCTGTTTATTTGGAGGTAAATCGACTTCAGTTTCAACAAGTCTTTTGTTATTTTCGTTAACTTCAGGTTCAAACTCATCTAGCGTAGAGTTTGAAACATTGGGGTTCTCATCAATATCGTTTGCCATTGTAGGTGCAGTAGTTTCATTTTCGACTTTTGAAACATCCGGCGTTACTGTTTCACTTTTTTTTGAGTCTTTCTTCTTCTTGATTGGTTTCTTCTTGGACTTTTTATTTCTATTCACAACTAGTTGTTTATAATTGGTCGTCTTTTTGGTTTTATAATAATGCAGAACACAATCCTCAGAAGTTCTCAGACCACCCATCTCTTGTGATATACGCCCAAACTTTTTCGGATAAAGAGAATATAGGTCACAAAATTTGGAGTGTTCCAGATCACTAAAATTATCAATGGGATCAATTAGAATTCTAGCTGCCCAAAGATTTTTATTTTTGATCAAATTATTAGAATCCATTTTTCTATTTAATGCATATTTTTCAATTGGATCCATAATCATATCTGGTATAATTGCAGCACCATATTGAGCTCTTATCAGAGGATCTCTCTCTCTTTCTTGTTCTAAAGAGGCCAAAATTTCCATAAATTCGGCTTCCGTCCTCACTGAATCCCCATGGTGTCTGCTGCGACGTGTACTTGAAGGTTTCTGAGGTTTAGACTCTTCAACTTTTTGAACTTCTTGTTCATTAGTGTCATTATCATAAATTTTCTTCAGTTGATTATTATAAAGTGAAACATCTTTTTTCCATAAATAGTTAGAATAAACATAATGATCAGTTAGTTTTGCAACTTTCTTTTCGAGTATTGTGGAACACTCTTTAAATGCATTAAAAAGTACAAATGCGTCAGCCTGTCTAAAAATCAATTTTGAATCCGCCAAGAAATTGTACTGAGATAGATCACAAAGTTTGGATGTATTCAAATACTTCAAGTTTTGTCTTCTTGTTAACTCCGGTTGATGTTTTAATTCCCACGCTCTGTACTGACCTTTTAGCATAGGAAAAATACAACCTTCAATATCAGAATAAATATCATCTTTTGCATCCGCCGATACCGAGATCAATTCGACATTAAAAATATCACTAGTTTTAGGTTTACTTTCCAATTGAATGGGAATTTCTGATATTTCTACTTTGTTAAACTCATTTGGATGATCATAACGCGTTGATTTTGCTGGTAAATCGAGTCCACTGTTCTCAAAGTTTAGAACTGGATTTGATGTGATTTTCTCTGTAACTCTTTTTGAAACTATCTTTCCATCTTTATCATTATTCATTGCATGGTAAGTAGCAGTCTGAGTATCAGTGTCAACATCATCTTTGTGAATATCATCATCAGCACCATTAAAAATATTATCTTTGGAAACAACGTCGTGAATTTTATGATGCATTTCATGCTGAGGTTCATCATAAACCCCTTCATTATGGCTCTCCTCCGTGGAGGAAGCTTTCACGCTACCAGTTGGAAATAATTCATCACCAACAGACTTAATATTATTGACATTTTTCACAGCTTTTGAATATTTCGAATCTATTGGAACAGTTTTAGAATCCATCAAAGACTTTTTACTCGAAGATGTCGTATTATAGTTTTTTTGATACGCGGAAGAAGAAGAAAACGAAGAAAAGTCTCTATAGCTATTTGGATTGTTGTATTTTGACTTACTGAAACTCTTCTTATGAAGTGGATAATGATGATATGGATTATCTATGTAATTTTTATAGTCTGAATATCTTGAAAGAGCTTGCTGTTGCTGTGGTTGCTGCTGTTGCTGTTGCGGTTGCTGTGGTTGCTGTGGTTGATGTGGTTGATATTGCTGCTCCTGTTGCTGTGGTTGCTCCTGTTGCTGTTGCTGTGTTTGATATTGCTGCTCCTGTTGCTGTTGCTGTTGCTGTGTTTGATATTGCTGCTCCTGTTGCAGTGGCTGCGGTGGTTGGATGTCTTCCCTGTACGAATTGGATAAATTCCTTCTACTTTGAGCTGTCGTTGAATTCAACGTAGAGGGTCGGGAAGAACGAAAAGTATGTGAATTCAATCTTTTTTGATACCAAGTATTACTGGAATTATTTATTATTGGGGTTGATGATTGATTTAACGAGTCGGTTCTTCTTGAAGAAAACAGGTTTTGTTGAGATTGTAATTGGTTGGGTCCTTCAATCTTTGATGAGCTATTTGCGGAAGGAAATGGATTAGGATTGGAAGAATAAGAAGAATAAGAAGCATAGCTATTATGTGATGCGGAATAGTACTTTCGAGATCTCCTTGAAGAATCATCTTTGTAGTATCGTCCACCACCATTCCTGTGGTGATCTTGAGCCATGATAATTTGTCGTTTGTAAGTAGGATGGAAGTGAATTGTGCCGAATGTATGGGAAAGTGGAGGTAGAGTAATATACAGGGGATAGTAGAGGGTAGTAGCAGTGATAACAAGAACGGCACAAAGTATGCTGGTGCAATGGCAAAAGAAGGAAGTAGGCAAAACCACTGTAAACTGCATATAGACGTTCCTATTTATTTGTTGTGTTAATATTCGACAGAAGAGATTCTCACTTTCTGTCCGTCTGCTCTTGCAAATTCATTGCACTTTCCTGTCCTCTGACGGTCGAAACTTATGCTGCAGCATCCATCAAGGCAAATTCATCCATCCATATGCTTCCCCCGACACCAGGACCCCCCTCCACCATTCATGCTATTTCGTGCTGTATTGCTGGCTAAAACGCCCCCCAGCCGTTGTACACGGAGCAGAGGTTACCCGGCGATTACGTAAGTGGATTATGTAATGCTTTGCTTTTTTTTTTCGTTTTCCCTTTTTTCCCTTTTCGGAAACGTGATTACGTGCAGCTCCTTCTGCTGTTTCTGTCTTACGAAACCAGCCATTTTCTTTTGGAACATATACTTACGCGTCAGTGGTTTGCTTTCGTTTTGATCCTCTTTGTTTCTCTGCAGTTTTTTTTTAAACTCAGTATATACCCCTCCAGGAATGTCGAATGTTCTCAAAAGGTCAGTGGATTTAATAAATGATGAAAATGAGAATGTTCTTTCCGACCATAAAAAAAATAAAAAGCAAAAAACAACTAATCCACTTTCAGATTTAAACTCCAACATTATAGGTTTAGTATCTCCACCGGTAACTCCAGAACAATTTGACAAAACTATTAATTTTTCTACTGATTCGTTGCAATCTGTTTCTAAAAGATTGGTACTGAATCAACCAACAGATTCACCATATACAGCTGCTAAAAATTTGTTTTTGAGGAGTTCAAGTCCGTACTCAACTACAGAATTCATACTTCACGGTAGAGAAAATGAAGCCAAAATCATAAATTCTTACATCACTGAGGCCTTGATTAACCTAGAATCAACATCACTTTATATTTCCGGTCCGCCCGGTACCGGTAAATCTGCCCAAATCAATGCATGCATAAATTCACTAATTGCAAACTCAAAAGAATCAAAAACTTTAAACAACAAAATCATATATCACTTAAATTTAGATGGAAATGTTAGGAACGTCAGAATTATAAAGTTCAATTGTATGTCACTGTCAAACCCAACTGATTTATTCAAAGAGATATATTATAGTATCACCGGTTTAGCTTATAAAACTCAGCTAGGCTCATCCCAGTTATTTGATTTGCTCAAAAGATCTAACACGTCAGATATGGTATTTCTGATCTTGGATGAAATGGATAATATTGTGAATAGATCACAACAATCCTTATTTGAATTATTCACATGGGCCTCAAATTATTCTTCCAAAGAAAATAGTGACACTCCAAATTTGTTGTTAATCGGTATAGCAAATGCTCTTAATCTTACTGACAGATTTTTACCAAGACTAAGAGCTAACTGTATCAATCCCAAATTAATACAATTTTTACCTTACACACATGATCAGATTAAATCAGTCATAACTGCGAAACTTTGCTCTTTGTCCAATACCAATGGATTGCCTCCGTTGGTTCATCCTGCCGCAATTCAATTCTGTGCTAAAAAATCAGCTGCTACGACCGGCGATTTAAGAAAAGCATTTGATGTCATGTATAAAGCAATAGATTTATTTGAACAAAACCTTCTAAAATCCAACACAATTGATGAACTGATTAATGAACCAACTGAGAAATTACCGAAAATTACAATTAGTCAGTTGGTTAAAGTGTGCTCTAGTTTTTTCAACTCTAATTTTGAACTAAAATTAAAACCTTTAAATTTGCAGCAAAAAATGGTCCTGGCATTTTTATTCAAGTATGAGGAAAAAATCGAAACAGAGCGTATTTCATTGAAGAACAAAAATACAATGTCACTGAGTCGTTTTTTTGATTATTATTTAGAAAAATGTAAACTATTTGTCCATCTAACACCATTAAAAAGGCCCGAATTTCTAGAAATTATAAGTTCCCTTGACACACATGCGCTAGTCGTAGTGAGTATGGTAAATACATCGTCATCAACGAAACATTTACTTGCCAATTCAGGTACCTCTTTAAATTTCGATAATTTCAAGGTTTCTTCAAATATCCCTAAACTAGAATTTTTCAAAATTGTTAACGATATTATCATTTTAAAGAGAATCATTCATAGTAACTACTGAGAGTTATCTTTTTGAGAACGCATATAAATAAGTATATATATAAGTATATAGACTTTAATTTAAAAATAGACGAAAAAAATTATCTGTGCAACAAAATCAAAAGATAAGAAGAATTGAAAAAAATTTATAACAGTATTATTCCACAAAAAACAAGCAAAACTAAAAAAAACAACTAAAAAAAGATCAGTAGGCAAAAGTGCCAACTTCGGCCGCTCTTTTGAATGTTTCACGTTCCACATCTGTAGTATTTTCAATCTCCTCTTTAAATTTTTCGGAATAGTTGATATCTGGATACGCTGGATTTGCCCATCCTTTCTCCGAGTTGGATTCTTTTATAAAGTATGCAAATGGGTATGTTGAAAGAGTTTTAACTGGCATTTCGTTTGATATCAGTCCCATTTTCAGTTGTCTGTCAACTAGTCCGTTAAGATATGGTAAAATATGATCTCTGAATGAATCAAAATTTTTATACTTACAAATATCCTCTGGTGCTTCGTAAATGATTTTTCTGATTAACGATGGAACTAGCGGCTCATCCTTCATTTCTTCAATTGAATAGAAAACTGGGTGGTTGGTGAAAATAATTGATTTAGATTTTGGCAATCTCCTCAATGTTTGACGTTCAACTCTAACATTAAATTGCGTTGGCAAAACATTGCTTTGCACTTTATCGCCTTTTTTCAATGCATAAACATTGTTTAGTAACAATTTATGATCCCAAGAAATATACCATGACGCTCTTTCAACCATATCGGCTGGTTGCATTTTTGAAAACCATTTTTCCATTGATGGCCTTAACTTTTCTTTATAGTATGGAACATCGGAGTGAATCACATCTAAGGTTTTACCCAATTTATATTTGATACCAAAAGAACCCCCTGGGAATGGAACAGCGGCGGCCACCAATCTATGGACGCCGTCATCACCCTTCATAACAATATAAAAATCTTCCTTTGCCATTTTAGAAACATAAACTAAAGGATGTTCTTTCAATGGTTCTGTAAAATCAAGGACTTCCCTAGTAAGTTCATTAGTAACATGCTTACCATCATCAGTTGTTGTGAATAACAATGGATATCTAAGCATCATATGTTCTTTAACGGTGTCCATCAATTCTCTGCAAGCATTTTCGGATCCCGGTAACCAACCAAAATTATCAGGACCGTAAGTATGAAAAACTCTTTCTTTTTCCTTGATATAATCGTAATAGTACTTATCCATATCAAGCCAATGATTTACATCGAGCTTAAAAATAGACATAGTTTGATGATAAGGCCATCTAAATGGTCTCCATGGTCTGTCGTCTCTTGTTTTCACTTGCTCAGGTGTGATATATAGTGGTGTTGGTTGAGGCATACTATCTTCACTTGATGAGCTGTATGGGATTTTTTTAACTGGTTGTTTCTTAGTAAGTTCATCAAATGCTATTTTAGCAATGTAGAGTGTGGTTAGTACCGTACAACCAGCACCAAAAAGCGTGTAATAGTTGTTGTCAGTGGCAGGCATGGTTAAGTGGTAGCACGAAGAATGAAACTGGTGTTTATATGGTTTCAGAGATAAATTAAAAGCTTTCCTGAGGATGCAAGAGGTGTAGAAGTAGAAAAGCAAAAACAATCAAAGTGCAATGAAGTACCAAAAATTTCAGTGCCCCCAACATTACACATCTCTGGTTATTTAAACAAATTCCGGCAGGCCTGCCGAGTAATTGATAACTGCAACAAATTGCCTAATGAGGCAAAAATTGACATATTTTGCGCTAATCAGTATTTTGTTCATCTTGCCTTCTCAGTTGCTCACACTTTAGTTTTTTTGGGAAAAGGGATGAAATATACAATCGGTATAGTTTTACAAAAAAGTGGTATTAATATCTCTTTCCATACTAAGCAAATCAGTACCAAACAACGCATCCATTAGGTCAGTGCTCAAACTCATGGAGCTTAAGACATCGTTAATATCGGGTGGTAATTCACTATTGGCATTTCCCGCTGTAACACTAATTTTTTCGCCGACACCATCATCTATGGTACTGTCCCAGTTGGCTGCAAAGGGACTGGCATTTGTAACAGCGTCTGTAAAAAATGGAAACTGATTGAAAGGTGAATTAGAATCATTGTCACTGTGTTCTGGAAGAACGGTATTGGCTGAATATGATTTTGACATGATTGCATCGGGACTCTTTAAAGAATGTGCGCTTTCAGTTGTAAAGGCATTAGAATTCGATTGAATAGGATGCGATTGTGCTCTTTCCATGCATGGTTTCCTAAACTCACCTTCACTAACTTTGGCAACTTTGAAGTTGGTATCATTTGAAAGCGAAGTATCGTTCTTAATATTGACTTTGGAACTAACAGGTTTTGTGCCTTTTTTCCGTTTATTCATCTCGGCTTTATTCAACTTGAGTTTTAACATTCTGTATGAAGTCGAAATACTATTAACACTGGTATTTCCGCTCTCATTTTTGTCTTCAATATTTTTTACACTACTGGGTGGTGCACCATATTTCTTCACTAATGTCTGAATAATACCCAAGTCTTCTAATAAAGTTTCAATAATATCAGACATTCTTTTCATCGTACCATCAATCTTATGTAAATTGTTCAAAACTAACTTCCTGATTAGATTAATTGAATTTAAAATTTCTTCAAGGTTTATATCATACTTCGCATTCAAGTTGTTCAGATCAATAATTTGCTTAGCTTTGTTAGAGTGAGAAGACTTGAATAAAATATAAGTAAGTGTTAATACCATGACTGCATTGTAACAGTAGAAAACATCATAGTAAATCGTCCCATTGAAAAATCCTTTAGAATCTGTATAGCTTACAATTTCAGCAGTTTTAAATGAGGATCTAATACCACAAACAAGTAATGCTAAAAATGGGTCATCGTTTTTAACAATACAATTATGTGAACTGACAATGCACAGAAACATTGGCAGCGTTAATGTTATAAAATAATAATGATGCTGAATGTGTAACTTAGGTTTGTATCTTTTGATAGGCAGTGATTTATAATCTTTCCAACTTTCCGGTAAGTCTTGCCAAAAATTTTCCAATTTTCTTTTGAAGTACAATGCCTTTTCGATGCTTGGAAGAGACAAAGGCTCTTTCTGACTTTTTTTTTTATAATCTAAAATTTCAAAAACAATTTTTGTCAATTTACAGCTTTGTAAATAGAATATTTTAAAATGTTCATCATTGACGTCTTTAATTTCAGGAAAATCAATATCAATTTCCTCCCATGGAATTGCACTGGCTCTACCGAATGAACAACAAAGAGTAGTTTCAGCCTTTGTCAGCGACCACAGTATTCTTTTCATAACATCAGATTTTCTCTCATTAAATTTATTAACAATTGATTTTCTATGTAAGCCTAAGCTTTTAGCTTGGATTGCGGCCAATTCCATCAAACAATATCCACTTTCTCTAACTTTAATACTTGAGAGATAAACCGAGAACAAAATAAGTAATCTAATTCCGTCAATTGAAGGCGTCAAAACAACATCAGCCAATGATAACTTAATTATATCAATGAATTTACCTATCATTGCCTCATTTAAAACAGAAACTTTAGGTAAGTTTTCAGGCTGTGAATATTGTTGGAATCGCCTACCCAAAATCCATATAATATAAATAGTACAAATTTCTCCACTACCAAGTCTCAAAATGCTCTGTAAGTTGTTTTCTTTTGTAACTTTGGTATTTATTTCTTCCCAAAATATTTCATACCTTTCGGTAAACCGATTTTCGTCAAAAATAAAGTAATATGGATGAACCTTTTCGAAAAAGACGGAAACATAAACATCCGCCTCCTTTCTATTAAGAATATTAATTAATGGAAATCTGTCAATATTCATTTCATCCAGATTGTACAAATGCGTAGGACACTGATAAACTGGATCATTCTCAGACGTAATGGTTTGAACAGAACTATCTCGTATATCTTGTGTTGAAGTAGGTGGATTGCTTTGATTGTATGATCTTTTTATAATAAGATCACATAAACCATTTAGTAATGAAGCTGTACCAAAATTACCAATAAAATGAGTATGTCCAAATCGATCCATAATCAAACGTTCACTATCCATATTATTGTTTCTTACTTTGACGCTTGGTGGAAGGTTAGGAATTTCCGTTGTTCTTGAAGTGTTATAGGGTTCGTCTTTAGTGACTACTGAATTACCGGCCATATGCGGCTGCTTTTTTAACTTTTCATTCTTTTCCCCTATTGAAGCTTCGGTTATGAGTGCAGTCAGGGGTCGTGTTGTGTTAGCTTCCTCTTTGATATTTGAGGCATTTTCTGTTTCACGTTTTAGTTTTTTAAACGATTCTTCTTCAGCTTTACCTATATTTTCATCATCAGAATCTAAACTGGGCATCTCAAACTTCAATTTGTGCCCTATCTCTATCAAATCCTCAATATTATATACATCGAAGTCCGGGAATAAACCCGTTACCAATGCCAACAGACATTTATAGTGAAGCGTAATATTTTTCACCGGCCCGTAAAACCTTTTCTTTCTTGGAATGGATGTCGTGCAGGAAACACCAGCTTTCGAACACTGTAAACATGGAGTTATATTGTCATATTTCAAGCCGTTATTTTGTATTCTATTACATTTTGTCTTTCTTAATTTGCATCGATCACAAGAAAAGAGTGCTCTCTTACGTTGATCAGAGGGAACTAATCTTCTTTTAGACTGCAATCTTTGCGGCTGCGTTTCCGGCATACTAAATCGCCGTTGCTGTTAATTTAGTCCTGAAAAAAAACTTTTCAATATGTAGCATGTATCCACTCCGAGCGGTTTGACAACCTGAAAGAAGACATCCGCTTTTGACTGTGGAGGTGCGATAGAGTAGAATTTCAGGATGTGACATTTTCATTTCAGTTTCTTTGAGCATGCTCTGGCCAGTGAGACACAAAGAGGTTTGCGTTTAGAGGGCAGTATATGACCAGCGCAGCCCACTTGAAAGAATCACGATTTAAACGGATCATAGTATACCCAATATATAGTGCAATTATCATAGCAATTACGTTTTAGATAAATATAAAAGATGCGTTATCTTTGGATAGTTCTTATCGTGAAAACACACATGCATGACAAATAGTCACCGCCAAAAACAAAGTTCAGCCATGTTCATCTGTAACATTCTCAATTGAATTGGCTAAATTCCCCTGCAAGCAGATTAGAAACTTTCACTCACACATGAAGGCTTCAGCAGAATGTCGCCTAATTGCCTTTTGATTTCCTCCTTTTCAAAACAGCTTTTGGTTGAGCTTCAATGTCGAAACGAGACAGGTGAAGGAATAGCCATCCCTGAAGCCAAAAAAAAATTATTTCAGGGTTATTGATGAATTTAGTTTTCCTGATAATTTTATAATGACTTACTGTCTAATCTAAGTTTACAGATATGATAATCCGTGATGAATGCATTGACAGTGGCCAAGCATAACAATAAGGTTATTTCAGTATCGTACAATTTCGAGGATATAGGTGCACCTACACTGGTAATTGGATGACCGATCAGCAAAGAGTTTTGATTATTTTGACTTTTGGAATCAAATACCAAGCTACTTTAACGATAACCCATCATAGAAGTATTCTTTGACAGCGCAAATTTCTTGATTATAATGATGATGGAGTCTATAATATGTTGATAGGAATAATATTGTCGGGGAAAATTTTACTTTAATGCTTATGGCGGCCTAGATAATGAATACATGGAAGCAAAAGATGTTTTTGATGATACCGATAGTTGTGGCGGGTTAGTGAGTAAATTTTAGTTGTTGTTGTATGATATGGTTGACTAGTTCTGCTAAAAATTAGGATATGTACTGATGTAAGCATTAAATGATAAAAGTGTTAATGAATCATACTTTTTGATGTGAGATTGAGTCATATAGTGCAGATAACAAACCGTAACAATGGGATCACTCTCTTCTTTGGTGTTGCTTTGAACTGATTTGGGTGTGCTGTTGCAATCTACTTGTTCGTGTTGACAAATCCAATGCCTTTTATTTAAGCAACACAAGAACATTTCGGTTGTTTTCACACGCTAAATTCTCTCTACAAAAACAAGGTGTTACAGGATTTCCTTTTTCATTTACTTTACCAATTTAACCATAAACCCAATGAATGCTTAACACTAAATTTGATAAGTTTGAATCATTATCGTATTATAACGAAAAAAATCAATTCTTATTCATTGGACTGTTTTTTTCATAATTGAGTAATTATTTGTAATTCTGTTAGTCAATATAATTTATCCGATGGTAGTATTTCAGCAAAGCAACGTCAGATATTCTAGTTGTGTAGTAAAAGTGCTACGTATGAGCAAGCCGAGCCAGTTCTGACCTGTTTTCTCAAACATTATCCCGCTGTTCATGTCCAGTCCAGCTGGTGCCGACGTTGGTATTGCTACTCAGCTTGCTATGATAAAGGCTAATTCTGATTGTATCATTAATGTCCGCACAATAAATCAGTGACCTAAAATTAAAAACGTCGTCTCTTTATTGAAATAAAAGCCATCTGGCATTGCATTCATGTCATTAAATGATGTCCTTTCAGATGGTAAGGTGCACTGTGGTTTTCCAATGAAGCCAGACTATTGAATGGCGGCAAAACAAAAAGTATAGGCGTTGCAAAACTTATGGCAAATCATGTTGCGATTAAATTCCCGATTTGACCTGTTAGCGCTTTGCTAGCATTATTATTATTTTCTATTGCAAGATCAAGTTGTGGTTTATTGAATTAAGTAAAACGCAGTTTATTTTGCACTTTTAAACCATTAGTATGTCGGACCATCACCCAGGCGCCACTGCTACTTCTTCAGTGATCAACACTGTTAATACGGTAATTGGATCCGGTATTTTAGTATTGCCATATGCATTTCGTACAGATTCAATTTTGGTTGGTACCTTCATCATTTTGTTTGCAGGTTTGGCCAATGCCACCGGTATGATCTTACAGGGTGCAGCATCTAAATTTTTACCTCGTGGATCGGCCAGCTTTTTCACTGTTTGTAGAATTACATATCCTAAACTATCGGTACTTTTTGATTTTGCCATTTTTTTACAATGTTTTGGCGTCAATATTTCATATTTAGTTTTGACTGGTGATTTGTTACCTTTAGTTTATAGTTTTGAAGGATGGTCAGCACATTCCATGAAATTGTTTTATATTGGATGTTCATTGTTTTTGGTTGTTCCATTGTGTTTGAAGAAAAAAATTGATAATCTTAAATACGCATCAATCATTGCATTAATCGCAATTGCGTATATTTGTCTTTTGATATATGGATACTTCATAGTGGCAATTTTCACAGATTACAGAAACATTCCACAAGATAAAATTGGTGATATTTCTATTGTTACACCTCAGGGAATCAAGCCAATGTTTAAAACTCTCGGTGTTGTCGTTTTGGCATATACATGCCCAAACCAATTTTCGATTGTTTCAGAATTGAGGAATCCAACCATGAAAAGAATTTGCAACATTGTTTACTTGTCAATGGGTGTAACCGCATTCATTTTTTTATCCGTTTCGTTTGCCGGTTATTCAACCTTTGGTAACACTTTAAAGGGTAATATTTTATTAATGTATGATAGTAACATTTACACCCAAACCGGTCGAGCACTTTTAGTTTTGATGGTTGTTTTATCTTATCCACTCATGTTTCACCCTGCACGTGTTTCCTTGAATAATATTTATCATGTGTTAAAAGAAAACTTTTTGAATTATAGAAAACCAGATGTTGTCAGTGATGTATCGCCCTTGCTTGCAAGAGGAGATGATGACGCAGAATCTTTACATGAGCTAAATTACAAACATTATGACGTTCCATTATCAGACTCCACATTCTATGTGCTGAGTATCATACTTTTACATGCCTCATACATGTTAGCTTTGGCATTAAACTCATTTGAATTAATTTTGGCAATCGTTGGATCAACCGGAGGTGTGTTGATTAGTTTTGTGTTACCTGGATTTTACGGTTATAAACTTATAGCTTCTGATGATGAAAATATTAAAAATATGCTTTACAAATTTTCACCTTCGGAGGCGACAAATCCAATTTTTGAAAATAAATTGCTAAAGAATGTCTCGTTATTTTTGATTATCTGGGGACTGATAGTTATGATTATTTGCCTATACTCATCAATATTTGCATAGGTGAAAATATAAATAATTAGTGTTTATTGAATTTTGGTAAATAATAGTTATACTTAGCAAATAAAGAAAGATATATATTAAAAAAGGATTTTTTTATAATTAATGCAGATATAAGAATAAGGAAAGGAAATTGGCAAGTAGCTAATTGATCAACAAAAGACAACGATGTAAAAATGATTAATCACTGTCACTTCTGACATCGTCTGCTGGACTACCACGAATAACACCAACTGCCACTCTTAAGATCATATACATCCAAATGCACATAATAACTTGTAAAAATGCGAGTAATAATAAAAAGACATCAATCTGGAAATCTGTGTAACAAATTTTAACCAGCTTCATATTTGGAAAGCTTGAACAGTCTGCATTCATAATCAATCTTGCCTTTGTCCAACTGAATATTAACACGTAAATGTAAACACCATGTCTCAAAATTATCCAAGAAAACATAAAGACTATAAACATTATGTCACAAAATGTTTGAAACCCACAATATTTTAAGATCTTAGCACTTGATAAAAAAACATCGACAATATCCATTAATAAGAGTATTATATGACCAATTCTGGTGAAATAATAGTAGTATGAGCCGGTGCATAACAATACGGTAATTATATGATGAGAAAACATTTGATAATGATCTTTTCTTCTAGCTTCTAAGTGTAATACAATGAACTGTTGAAACCAATTTGCAGTTTGAACCAAATAATAGAATTTGAACTCAGCTGATAATTTATCATGTGGCCAATTTTCATAAATGTGATAACAGTTAAAAAAATAATCTGATTTGTAGTACAAGTAAAATCCAAACCCCCACGATAAGGAATAATAAAAGATTGACCATGATTGTTCAATAAATCTTTGAGTTGCTTTGTATTTAGTGATACCCAAAATTTTAGCACATGGCTTAAAGCAGTAAATTATTAGAAAACTTCTGAGAAAAAGTAGATTGATAATCCAAAACGTAGCAAAGTATAAATCATCAAATCCTATATCATACTTGTCTGAATCTGTATATTTGTATGATAATGTATAAAATTTTTTCATGTTTTGAAAATAGTATTGTGATGCCAAATAAAGACATAAGTAGAAAAGAGTGGAAAGCAGTATTGTCGATGAATCTAAGTTTTCAGACTTTTTCATTTTTTCATGGTCTGTTTCATGTAGGAGATGGTGCTCCTGTGCATCTTCCTTCAGTTTCTCAGTCTTGCTCTCTAGTGCTTTTTCCACGGTATTGACGGTCGATCTAAATTTTAGGTCGTCAGAGTCTAACGAAGACGGTTCCATCGAGGACGTGTAACCGGTCATTGATCTGAGCTTGTCTGAAATAGCGGGAGGCCCCAGAGAGTGCTAGTTCTTTGCCAATCAAAGTGAAAAACAGTGCACAAGTAGTGCAGAAACAGTGAAAGCACCGCAACAGCAAATACACGTCAACACACGCTGTCGCTGTCTGCGAAAATGTTCGTCCGCAGAGGCTGACCGCCTCGTTTTTGGCAGCATGAATTGGAAGTGATGTTTTCAATACAGACACAAAGCTGGCAGGCAGGGCTAGCAGGGCTATTTCCCGTTCAGAGCAGCAAGAAGCGTCTTCACGTTCTGACGAACATTCCCCTCGTCGTAGAGCTGCCAGGCCTCGTAGAGCGTCAACATCGCCTGCACACTGTTCATAATTTCCTCCAGGTTCACGTTAGATCCAGCAAGAAAGTTTGTGTACGCTTTGAGTCTGTCATTGTCGCCTCTGTTGACAGCTGACTCAACTTCATTTGCGCTTTCTTGAGGAAAAGTGCTAACAGCATAGCTTGGGTCTCCACTGGCACTGCAGGTCTGTGGTACGGAGCCAGGGAACACATTCTTTTCAGGACTCAGACTGATTCCAGATCTGGAACTGCGGTTTAACGAGTTACTAAGTTTCCTTTTTAACCCAGTCTGACCATGCGTGTGCCCAATTGAGTGCCCCAGGTTGTAGTTTTGTTTGGCTTTAATATCACGATCCATACTTTTCTTATTAACCTGTAATTTTTCGGTATCATCGACACTCAATATCAACGTCATATGCAATGCAGCAATGGCAATAATATAGGGTGGATATAATAATGGCAAATCAGTCATATAGCTGTCATTTATAACCTGCCACGCATTTTCAATTTCAGCCTCTGTTAAATCTAATCTATAAATAGTATTCTGGTTATTGATGAATCCATACTCTCTGTCCTTACTGCCTAGCACTTCAACTAATTGAGTCAACGAATTGTAGGGATGGTATAATATTAAATAACATTCCAGTTCTTCAATAACATAAAACTCAAACTCAGCAAGCTTAGTGAAATCACCAGATATAAATTCAGGCCAACAGTTTTTAGCCTCGGCAAGCACCGTCCTTATATGATGCGGACTTTCACATATCTTGCTGGAAATATAAACACATGTAGCAATCAACATGTAAATATTGATCTCAATCAATGAAACCCTAATGAGAAACCTAGAAACATATACTTCTGCAGTGGAAAGTATCACCTGTCTTAAAGACAAACGTCTACCCAATTTTGCAATCATCTGGTGAATATATATCCTCATATTGGTGTCATATCTGATGGAAAACGAAGCATTAGCCATTTTCTGTTTCTCCCACAGTAAAATTTGAAACCGAAAGGAGTTCAATTGTTCCGGGGTAAATTGCCAATGTGCCCTCTGTGTGGACGTCCAATAATCTGCTGACATGCTAGACAGGGGTCAGGTACCTTTGAACACTCTAGCTCTTCAGTAGACACGTTACACTGTGAAGCCTGCTAGATCGGCGATGAGGCGCTAAAGTGGGCAATAAGACGAGATCCTGCTTCAACGTGAAGATGCTTGAGAACTGACCTTCAATTAATAACCAAGACATTGGGGTGGGTTTTGGACTGAAATCACATCTAAGTCTGTTATAGAATATATACATATGTAGTAGTATCTGAGAAAAGAAAGAATCATTGCAATTCAAATGAAAACAGATTAAATCAACAAATTACGAAAGCACACAGAATCCGGCAATAGATAATACGAAATTGCTCAAAAAAAAGGCGGGGTTTTAATGTATCTAAGCAGAAACAAACTTTGGCATTCAATGAACAGATGCAGTGGGTTAAAGGCATACCATCACCGTTTACATGGCCACTTGATATGAATAGACCAAAAAGTGGAAATCGCGTGAAATGAAATATTTGTGACTGCATGTTTTGCGCTTCAACACTGATCAGTAGTGGCAACAACCACGGCAACACCAATGACGGATCGTCTAACACAACTCCAGCTCTGTTTGGACCAGCTCATAGACATTTTATTTTCTGCATTATCATATGTAGATCAAAATCACGATTCAGTTCCACTGAATGCAGAAGATCCAAAGGCATCAGATCCAAATCACAATCCACCAACGGAATACGAATTTGATTCAAGTTTGCAAGAACTTTCTACAGATATAATACTTAAAACACGACAGATCTTGACTATAATTGACACACTACCTGGAGTAGGGGTAACAAAGAAGGAGCAAATGGAAACAATACAAAATCTCCGAATAGAGTTGGAGAAGGCAGAAGCTGACAAAAAAGAAGTTTTATTGGGAAAGGATGCGTTGTTAGATTTTGTCAATGGCCTTATCTTAAGTATCGGTCAAACCATAGCAGAAACACGATAAGTTGTTGCATGATTTTTAAAGCTCATTATATTAATTCAAGTTCTATAGAAAACACCTCAAAGGGAGAGAAAGAAATTAAACAAATTGAGATAATCAAAGTAAATGAAACAATAAAATGTAATAGTTATGACAAGTAAAAGCTGTAAAAAATAGTAAGAAAAACATGAAAATGATATATGTAAATGTTTAGCAAAATGAAACAAAAGAAAAAAAAAACTTTAGCCAAATTTAAGTTTAAAGTTAAAGCTTAGCAAAACGCTGACTACCTTTACTTTTCCTCCTCTTCCTTGGTTAATCAGAATTTAGTTACTCGGACCCTTCATTGAATTTTTCATTTGATAACCTTAGTGATCCATCTGACTGATATAGCGGGTGATTCATTTTCTTATACGATTGACCATCATCATTTGGATCTTCATAATCATCGTATTCATCGTCATCATAGTTACTTGTCATATAGGGATGACTGGTTTCGCTATCATCTTCATCATCATCAAATTCATCATCGTCGATTTCAATGTTCTCATCATCTAGTCCACCCGCTGACATCTCGTGATATGGATGTCCACCTATCTCTGAATCAACAATGCCTTCAATCTCTTCATCCTCTGGCCATAATTGACTTCTTTTTTGTCTAATATCATCATCTTCGGAATCTTCATCCGATGAACCAAATCTATCTGGTAGATCACCGGTAATTTCTTCACCGATATACCTTGAGAATTTATCTGACTCAACTCCGTTATCCTCTGAATCCATATATCCATTGACATGATTGTCACCATTATTACCCGCATCACCATTATTGGTACTTTCATTATCATTATCATCATTATCATCATTGCTAAAAGTATTGGTATTAGTATTGGAATTATCATTTTCGTAATCTTCTTCTTCGTCGTCGTAATCGCCAGACCCATAAACCCTTTGAAATAAATTCATATCATGTTCATTCATTTGTTTACCATCACTACCTAATACCGCATTATATTTATTTCTAATATCGGCTAACGTTTCATCAACGTATTGTTTCCAACCAGCATCTTCAACTGCAACATCGATAATATTAGCCTTTGGTGTTGTATGATGAATATTCAGTGTAAAAAATTTGACAACTTCCTCAGCGATCAATGATAAATGTCCCATATAACCTAGTCTAAGACCAGTTTCTTCTTCGTAATTAATACATTCATTATGGCCATCGACAATTAATTTAGTGATATGACATCTATCAAATAAATCAACTGCAAGATATTTATTATACCCTATCTCCATGGTTGCATTTAGTATCTGTTGAACAATATCAAATACCACATTATGTAAGAAATTGTTCCATGGGAATTTGAAAAACATGTCTAAAATTGTAACTATAATCTTATTATCATACAACGCAATCTTCAGTTTATCACCAACAACAGGATTTTTTCTTAAACTTAAGTCTTCATCGTCGGTTTCTTTATCATCAAATTCGGCTTCATCGAAATTTTCATTAATTTTAGTATTATCGTCGTCTTCAGTATCAGTTTCATTATTTTGTTTCGATAATCTTAATTTTTCAATTTCTTTTGAAATGTCCGCACCATCAAGTGAAACAGATGAATCTGCGTCAACTATTTTCATTATTTCTTTATGTTTTTCAATTAACAATTCTCTAATCTCATCTCTTTCTTTAACTAGCTCTTCGCCTTTTTGGTCGTTTAATAGAGCCATATTAGAACAATGTATTAATTCTGCGACCAATTCACAAATTTTAAACCTTTCAAATCCTAAAGGTTCGATTTGACCAAATGGAGTTGACAAAGTTTTATCAAATTTTTTGTTTAATAGTTTAGTAAATTCGGGTAATTTTTCAGCAAACACTTGCACTAACGTGCCTAAACAAATTGGATCTCTAGGTGTTGGTGGATGTGAATCGACGGTAACATAAACAACAGGTACAGGATCATAATCTGAATTGTTTTTACGTATAATTTCAATTACAATTCCAACACCATTCGATAGACCGGTACCACCTTGTAACATCATATCCACTAACAGTCTAACCATTGGTTCACTAACTAGCTGTCTTGTTAGTTCATTTGGACCAATTGTTGTGTTTTCTGCGTTATTGGCCGATATTGTAATAAAAGCCTTCAAGAAATCACCGGCTGCACTTTGAATTGAAGATGGTATATCAACTGATAGAAATTGCAATAGCGAGGGAATTAAATTTTGTTCTTTCAAAACATCTATAATACCAGTTGAATCATCAGGTTTGTCTGTCGATATGACTTTTAACAAGAAATCCATCAAAGGGGGAGTTTCAATATGTCTCACAAATCTATCAACTAAATTTGGTTCCTGGTGTATGAACTGAATCATTTCATCGGTTTTCATATCAAGTAAATGTTCACTGATTTTCATGAAATAGGTTGCAGAAAATATTGGCAATGGCGCAGGTTTATCAAGTATACACCAAAGTTTTTGTAAAAGTGAAACACTTTCCATAAATGAATCGGTTATTGACCAAACATCAATTGATAATATTTCAGCTGCAACTTGCGCTCTTCTTGTATGTCTTTCAACCTCACTTTCGTCTTCATTAATACTGCCTCTATCATCATCTTCTTCATCTTCGTCGTCATTATCTTCATTCTCTTCGTCTTCCTCTTCTTCCTCTTCTTCTTCTTCCTCTTCTTCTTTTTCTTCTTCTACTTCTATTATGGCAGCTTTTTTTTCGTTTTCATCTTCATTTTCATCAACTCCTTCAGTAATACTATTCTCATCATAACTCCTTTTATTTTCATTTTTTTTCTCGTTAGGGTCTTTATTTGTATCCAAGCCGATTTTTCCATTTTGTGCATACTCTGAAGAAGTAGTTTCATCGGCATCAATATTTGTGTTGCTATCATCTGAATCTATTACATCATGACTTTTAAACTCCTCATTAGCTTCTAATTTTTGACGCTCTTCTAAATCCATTTCAATTTCTTTCCGTTGGTATTCATCATCTTCGACAACATAGTCTACCAATTTTTCAAGAACTTCAGGTCGTCTTAAATATTCAATTAATCGAGCATTTGATGCTAACAATTCAGAAACTGTCTCTCTTTCATCTAATAGATCCTCTAAAGCAATATCTTCCTTTTCAAGAATCTTGGAGACCCTTGATGCATAAGTACTTGAAAATTTCCAAAATCCTGACATATTGTTTTTTCTTTAATGACTTTGAATTTGAATTTGACTTTCGATAATTTGATAAAAAATAGAAAAGGTTGATAATTAAATGCAATAATTTATAAAAAGCAAAGTAATAATATATGTATGTGAGTGTGATTGAGCTATCTGTAAATGAGTTGGCCAACTGCTTGATTAGTTATGGGTTGAATGTTTGAACAGTTATTGCGAATTAATCATACATTTAACACACTATACAAATGATATAATATGTGGCTGTGAAATAGGAGGAAAATACAATAAAATGATGTATCAATTAAATTTAGCTCAAGAAAACAAAAAAGGCTAGAACTTGTCCTGCCTTAGACTAGAAACTAGTGTCAGTAAAGGTGCAAAACTGTCAACAAACAGACCAAACCTTCAGCTAGACCACCCTAACAACAAGTTGAAAACCACGTCCGCTCATTCACAGCTCCCTCGTCGAAGCACGAGAACTCCCCCTACAATGCGAATTTTTAACTTTTGCACTCGCTTTAACCTGAGAAAAAGTTGGGTTCTTGATTACGTGATGCGCCGGTCGACGAGGGTTACTGTGCAGAGAAACTATTGCTATTCGTTTTTTATTCTAATGCTTTACTTCTATTTGTTACACTTCCAAGTCGTCTTCAAACTGTCTTAGCCAAGAAATGTATCTCTCCACTAGTCCAGAGACACCTTGAGAGTTTTCCATCTCTTTATACATGCTTTTATTATTACCAGTGGCCTCTTTGCGCAGCAGCTTTCCGTTTTCTTCCATCTCAAGGAACAAAAACTCTAGCTTACTTTTTAATACAGTCGAGTCACTGCCTGGCATCTTCATTAACACTTGTAAAACCCTAAAACATATTATTGGAAACTCACCGTAAAACCTGGAAGTCCAGCTAATCAGTTTACAACACAATTTTAAAACTAGGTCAGGATCAATTTCGAAGCTCCTATTATCTTCTTCACCTTGATAATTATTCAAAACATAAAATAGTTTCCGGTTTTCTGAATAGTTGATAAAATATTTGAGAAGTGTATAGCATGCAAAAATGCTAAACCTTTTATTCATACATGTCTCGAAAGGTACCAATCCTTCTTGGTAAAAATGAACTTTAAAGCATTCTTCACCGACTAATTCCCATTCTAATGGACAAAACTGTATATCCGGTTTACCCACTAAATCATTTTGATAGAGTAAAACATTTTTCAAATTTTCATAAAATATTAGGAACAAAGAATCAAGCCATTTTTCACTCAGTCTTTTAGTTTTGAACTTGTTAGAAATTTCAGCTAAAGAAATAGTTGATGAATTCTTTAATTCTGTACTTGTACCAGCTTTGATAGAATCATTTTCCTTCTCTTTTTCATTTTTAACGATTTCATTATACTCATCTTCCATAACAAAGATTTTCGATCTGATTTTCAATAATTTTCCCCAATTGCAATTTTTGGTCATTAATGCTAGTAAATTATATGCTTCGTAAAAGGTACAATTTAGTTTTGTCTCTTCATAGACTCTAATACGGGATTTATTTGTTTTTTCAATTTCTAATGATGGTGAAAATTCAACTATACCTCCAATACCTGAAACACAGCCAAAGTTTTCACAATCTTTCCAAATTTCTTCAATTTTACCTTCTAAAGGAAATGGAAATTGAAAATTTTTGGGTTTAATGGCTGCATATATATCCTTTCTTTTATTTGTGTACATTGGCGAAGAATTTAAGGCTAATAAAGCATTCTCCAGATCATTTTGCAAAATATAAATCAAAATTAAGTTTTTCCAGCACAGAAATTCCGATGGCAAACACTCAACAGAAATCATTGCAGGTATCAATGCCAAGTCTGGTCTGTTTTGATTGATTAAAAATGAAGATTGTTCATGTAACATCCACCCATCCCTTGGCACTTTTAGTAAACAATCATGCATTAATCTAGCTGCTTTAGCATTATCACCCTTTGTAATTAATATCCTTACTATTAGCGTATTTAAATTCAGTTTCTTGTTGAGCATAATTTCACTGATTTCACTAATTGCAAAATCATAGTATCCAGTTATTGATAATAGTTTAAATAATGCATCAATCAAATAATTATTTATATGAGATGATCTGTTAACTATATCAGAGCAGCCGATTTCTGGACCTTTAGGAATGAACCGGCATAGTAATCGAATTGCTTCTTTGGCATCCTTTGTTGATTGAATTGGATTGAATTTACACATTCCAGGTAAATGCCTCTCAATTGAATCAGCAAATAAAATTGAACGAATCAATGAAGAGACATAGGTTTCTGTCCAAATATTAGATTTTTTTGCATCGTCGGTACTTAAATTGATGGTTATTTTGTTCTTATTTGATGGTACAAATTGGATCATTGGTAGGGCAGAACCGGGAAATTGACAACGAATTCTTAAATCTCCCTTACTGAAGATATTATAACAGCAGTAAGTACCAATTTTCACATGTTTATTGGTGGCTATTTCTTTGTCATTCAATTGAATGGTTTGTAAATACATGAATGGTTGAATTAGAGATGAAGTATTTATACCTGTAACATAATGATATTCTCCAATTTCCTGTTTGGTGGGTTTATCATATTTTGATACATGAACCAAGTCGGGTTGTCCTAACTCTTTAAAATCAGATATTACAGAATTTCTAAACTGGATCGATTCGCCTAGTTGAGATTCCTGAATTTTGGGGGTTATGATTTGTGGCTTGTTTTTGGAGTTTGTAGTAGATGAATTGTTTGGAGAATTCCCACCATTGGTTGAATTTATGGACAAATTCGAGTTTTTTCCAGCAAGCGAACTTCTCCTGGTGGTGTCTGAACTGGACATAATTACTTGCAAAGTCGTAGATGCTGTTGGAAAACGGACAATTGCAACAAATGCCTGCTGCGTAGTCTGCCTCGAAGGCTACGTACATGTCCATACGTACTACACGCGCTGTTATTAACGATGGATACCCAAGCATGTTGACCGAGGTAACATGAAGGGAAAGACTGCAAATGAAGAGAAAGCACATCGGCGTCGACCGACTCTTGATTACGTATCATGAGTCGATCGACTCATGGAGGGAACAGGGTTGAAAAAGAAAAATATGCAGACACAAGCGGCTCAGCCGCACAGCGAGCCGCATAGTCTTGCAAAATTGCTGTTGCCTGTCACTTTCCCGAAACAGAAACCGAATGCGAAAAGCGCACAGCCGACAAACGTCAGCCAGGCGCGTCGAGGTAAACTAGTTCTCGCTTCTCCTCGTTGTGTATACACGTCGTTTCCTACGTATTATAGCTGCTATCTTTTGGCGCTTTAGTCCTCGCTTATTTGTTTACCCTTTTCATCTATCACTTCTGTTCTATTGTTTCCTGTTTATTCGATCCCGGTTTTAGTTACAGTCTTCGGGAAGGAAAAGAGCTTTTAAATGAAACTCTTTTCCAACTTATTTATTTTATACTTTATATTTATTCATACCACGTTTTTTGGCTGCCTTATACTTTTTTGCTGAATAACTCTCACTCATCATGAAGAATATATTCGGCAGCTCATCCCAAGACAGAGACACGGGTATCGAAATTCTCGATGATCACAATGTTTCCTCTTCCTTTGGTGAAGCAAAATTTAACAAGTCCAATGTAGAAATTGGATCAATATCCTATACATCTGATGATGAAAACGAAAAAAAAACCCAGGATACCGAAGAAAAACCGAAAACCTTCTGGTCAAAGTTCGACATTTTGCCAACTAGCGTTGACGAAAATTCCCACACCGAAAGAAAATTAAAGCAAAGACATATTGATTTGATTTCGATCGGTGGTGCTATTGGTACTGCATTATTCGTTACTATTGGATCTGGATTGATGCGTGGTGGTTGTGGTAATTTACTTGTTGCATTCACTATTCATGGTTTGCTTGTTATCTACGTTGTTACCCTTACCATTGGTGAACTTATTTGTTACTTGCCTGTTGATTCGCCGTTCATCACACACGCCGGTCGATTTGTTGATCCTGCTCTTGAAGCCGCTAATGGTTATAATTTTTACTTTATGGTTTCTCTTCTCATACCTTTCGAAATTACATCCGTCAACTCTATGATTCATTTTTGGAGAGAAGACTACACTCCTGCCGCCGCATTTGTACCACAAATCGTGATATATCTATTTTTGAATATTTTTGCGGTTAGTTGGTATGGTGAGTCTGAGTTTTACCTTGCAATTGGTAAAATGCTATTGGCTCTTGGATTATTGTTTTTTACATTTGTGACGATGGTTGGTGGTAATCCTCAACATTGGGCGTTTGGATTCCACAATTTTGAAGGAGTTCATAATGCATTCCCTGACTATCTAGGATCAGGAGCATCTGCGTTTTGGGCGGCATACATGAAGGCTGTGTTTACTATTACTGCACCAGAATATTTAGGTATGGTGGCAGGTGAAGCACAGAACCCGAGAAAAGTTATGCCTAGGGCATTTAAGGTTGTTATTTTCAGATTGACATTTTTTAGTGTTTTTGGTGCATTATCAGTTGGTATTTTACTTAAGCATGACAACCCGATATTGGTTGAGGCTGTTACAAATGGAGCTGCAGGTGCAAATGTTTCACCATATGTCATTGCTATGGAAACTATGAAGATTAAAGTGTTACCACACATTGTCAATGTTCTTTGTATCTCATCGTCATTTTCAGCAGGTAACTCATACGTTTTCTGTTCAAGTAGAGCGTTATATGCGTTATCAAAGAGAGGTCTTGCACCTAAAGTTTTGAGTACATGTCTTGGTAACGGTGTTCCAATCTACTGTATTTTACTTGCAGTTGCATGGGCATGTTTATCATTGCTGCAACTAGGATCATCAGCATCCGTGGCGCTTGACTGGATGATCAACTTGATTACAGGTAGTCAAGTGCTTAACTACTTTTTTATGATGGTCACATATTTGTTCTTTTACAGAGCATGTAAAGCACAAGGAGTCGACAGATATACAATGCCGTTACAAACATGGGCTACAAAGTTGCAACCATATCCTGCGATATTTGCACTGGTATTAACATTTTTGATCGTCATGTTCTTAGGTGCCCAAGCGTTCATTCCAACATTTGACATTGACTCGTTCTTGTACTATTACTTGATGGTATTTGTCAATATTGGAATTTATATTGCATGGAAGGTGATCAAGAGGTCAAAGATGGTGAAACCCGAGGAAGCGGATTTGTTTAGCGATTTAGCGGAAATTGATGAACATGAACGTAGGTTTTATGCTGCAAGAGGAGAAAAAGATGAAGAAAAGAAGAAGGGTTGGGCCAAATGCACTTCATGGATTTGGTAGTTCGCTTACTTTACGTTTTTCTTTTTACGAGATCCAATGTCGTATATAGCTGTTTTTGTTGACGTCTGCAAACGAATTGTTACTGTTCCAGAAATTCCAAATGGCGCCGGCGTTATTTCTCTTTTCTTTGTACTATTCATATATAGCAGCAGCTAAACAATCCATTTTACCGCTAATCACTGTTCATTTTTATGGATGTGCAAGTACGGCGTTTAAATTGTGCATTCTGCAAATTCAATTTTCTTTCCCTGAAGTTTGTAGCCTGAAGATCTAAATACGCTTGCGATGTCAGCTGTATGGATTCAGGGTGACATCTGTGCAACTTTTAGTAATAGCAACGCTGATATAAGAAAACCCGTGCACAACTCAACTTTACCCGGCGCGGTTACCCTTTTTGCAGCACATGGTGGGAACCTGACGAGTTGAACTTCTAGAGTAACTGCAGGTGCAACTGCAACTTGAATAATTGGTGCTTCGACAGCAACAAGTGCGTAACACCAGTATTTACTATCCTAAAAACGATGTCTGTCGATTTCAACACCCTATCACAACAGTTCTGTGATTTCTACTACAAGCAATTCGACCAAGACAGATCATCCTTAGGTAATCTTTACGTAGGTAAAAACTGAAAAGAATTCGACAGTTGTCAGCTCTGGTTGAATCAATTCTATGTGTGATTTATCCATGATCATTGACGATTAATTTTGAAACTATTAATACTAACAGGAACTTTGATTTTACAGAGAGACCATTCAATGTTAACCTTTGAGTCATCTCAAGTGCAAGGTGCAAGAAACATTATTGAAAAACTCACCTCGTTACCATTTCAAAAAGTTCAACACAGAATCTCCACTTTAGATGCCCAGCCAGCAAGTGAAAACGGTGACGTCCTCGTCATGGTTACCGGTGAACTGCTTATTGATGAAGAACAAAATCCACAAAGATACTCCCAAGTCTTCCATCTAATTCCAGACAATGGTTCTTACTTTGTCTTGAACGATATCTTCAGATTAAACTACGCTTAGTTGCGCCCTTCTCTCTTCCTACCAAATCTATATAATGCCGTGTACCGTTCGATATATAGAGCTTAATAACTTTGCACATAATAATAGCACACTAAATCCGCAACCCACCCTCGTTCTATTATTCCATGTTACTGTTATTCGACACGTAACCAACACCTTCCTGACTCGTGCCAATTGAGCTGTAAAATCATTCAGTCAATGACAATGGACGCTTCAGAGACCCCGGAAGTTCCCAAATCCGTATGCATATACCCATTTTATTAAATTACTTATCCGTTACTAACATTGAGTAAATAGAGACCACATAAACAAACGAATGAACCCACACTATCTGTGCCATCACACAGGCTGCAATTGAATGATTCAACACCGTCCGTGCCTTCACATAGACCACAGTCAAACGACCTTGATGGTCCTCGCATTCCGAGATCAAGACCAAGACGTATAAACATCTCAGAATCAGAGGAGGTGGGAACAATATCAAAATCCGATTTATCATCAACTCCATCTGTTCCGAAACACAGCTTGTCCAGAAATGATAGCTTTGTTTCAGGTGCATCAAATAATTCTGGTTTTTCCACAGATGATGATTTTAAACCAAGCGTTCCGAAAACAAGACCAAAGGCATTGCCAAATATTACAGGAAATTCAGATAGCTCTGTAACCACTAATCTTCCAAGTATTCCTCCAAAAAGACCAGCAAAAATTGTTAAAGCAGAACGAATTGAGGGAAAACAGGAGGAAGAAGAGAGAAAAGAAGAGGATCAAATTGATGAAAAGGAAAAAGAGAAAAAAGAAGAGGATGAAATTGATGAAAAGGAAGAAGAGAAAGAAAGCGAAGAAGAAGAGCATGAAAAAGATGAAGGAGAAGAAGAAAATGAAAAGCAGAACAAGGAGAAAGCAAATATAGAAAAAGTTGAAAACACCAAGGAAGAAAACGAAAACATTGGAGAAATTGAAAACAAACAGGAGGTCAATGATGAAAGCGAGAAGGAAGAGGAAATAAATGCAACACAAGAAGTGGTCAAAGAAACCAATGAAGAAGAGTGTGAAGAAAAAAAAGCCGCAATCCAAGAAGCGGCAGAGTTTGAACATGTGACTGAAGAAGCAAAAGTTGCATATACGAAAGAAAAAAATGAAACTGAACTTAAACTTCCCGAAGATGTCGTGAATGACGAAGGAAGAGGAAGTGAAGATGAAGATAAAATTGTTGAAATTGAAAATAACTTTGACCTCAAAAATTTCAATAATTCGAAGGAAAAAGAAACTACATTGAAACGAGATGATAGTTTAGAGTCTAATAACTCGACAGAAGTGGCTGAATGTTCACATTCAAGAAAGGAATCCCAAGATAAAAATAATCCAGTTGATGAAACTTCGAAAAACGAATCTGACGTTGAAGAATCAAACAAGAAAAATAATTACGAAGTAAATAAAACTCTCGATGATTTAGCTTCGGTTGAACCTGAAATACAGCTTACATCTCAAGGGCTATCTAAAAATTCAACAGATGATGCAGTTATGAATAACTCAGTCTTACCGGAGGTTCCAAGATCGAGGCCAAATACCAAACCAATAATTGACTCTGGGAAACCACCCGAGGTTCCAAACAAACACCCTTCTCACAAATCTTCAGAAGAAAAGGATACTATTCATAAAAAACTGCCTCCTAGAGTTCCGAAGAAACCATCATCAAAAATTGCGCAATTTCAAGAGATGTTAGAGCAACAACAAAAGCAAGACTTGGGATTTTTTACTACACCCAAACCAAAACCAAAAATACCATCAAAACGTCCGACCATTACCAATGCAAGCAAAACTAATTCAGGAGATTCGGAAGAAAAGGAATCGGATGAGCCTTTAAAAGCTAAGAAATTCAATTCTCAGTTTGCCCAAAGTTTGAACGGTATGATTGGAATGGGATTACCAGGTATGGCGTTTGGTGAAAATCCATTTGCTGCAAGAAAGGCTGCAACTGGAGCTCAAAAGGAAGAGAGGGAGCAAGGTATAGAAGAAGAAAGCTTGAACAAGACAAGCGATAAGAAGCCGGTAAAGGATGTTAGAAAAAGTAGAGCTAGAGGACCGAAAGGAAGGAAGTTACCTGGTGAGGTAAGTAAAGCTGTTGACGTTAGTGATTTGGCACTAGGAAATAAATTCACGATTACGGTTAAAGACATTTGGAGTTTTGATTTCAATGATGAGGTTAAAATTCTTGAAAAGAAATTGGACGACTTTGCTGACGTAGAAGAGAAGGGAAAAACGGAAGATGAGCAAGAGTTCAAGCATGAGATTGAAGAAGGGGTCGCTGAAGAGGTGGGAGGAATGTATTGCAATAAAGAAAACGAACAAACTGAATCGATGCCGGTTCCGTCTTCTCCAGCAGACCCAGAAGAAGCTGCAGTTATCACCCAAGAGATCTCTAGAGCATTACCAGACCTGGAAACCGAGGAAGAGGATGTTGAGGCAGTCAAAGAAAGGGAACAGACGCAAAGCTTAGCAGAAGATATTGAAAAAGAGAAAGCACAAGGAGTAGGAGAACATGAAGATAAACAACTTCTTTGTTCGGAAATGTGAAAATGTTAAAATTTCTTTTTATTTTTTATTTTTTATTTTTTATTTTTTATTTTTTATTTTTTATTTTTTAT
>JAJMCN010000034.1:0-98324 GCA_030573035.1 Pichia nanzhaoensis
TCCATCGACTAAAACATCATCCGTTCCAACAGGTCCTGCTTCATCGACCACTGAAACATCATCCGTTCCAACAGGACCATCGACCACTGAAGCCTCATCCGTTCCAACAGGTCCTGCTCCATCGACCACTGAAACATCATCGGTTCCAACAGGTCCATCGACTAAAACATCATCCGTTCCAACAGGTCCTGCTTCATCGACCACTGAAACATCATCCGTTCCAACAGGACCATCGACCACTGAAGCCTCATCCGTCCCAACTGGTCCCGCTCCATCGACCAATGAAACATCATCGGTTCCAACTGGTCCTGCTCCATTGACCACTGAAACATCATCAGTTCCAACAGGTCCATCGACCACTGAAACATCGTTTGTTTCAAGTGGTTTAGAGAGTGTTACTTCAACCTTGAGCACTAGTTTGTTGGTTTCAACAAGCTCAGATATATCTGTTTATTCCGCCGCAGCTGTCAAAAATCATAAACAAGTTGGTAGTATAGCTACCGGTGTTTTTGGAATTTTTTTGCTATTCATATAGATTCAAGCTAATGATAGTTTTTTCTTTTTCTTTTAATTTTTTTCATTTATTTTGCTTGAGGATTTTCAAGCTTTTTAAGTTCAAACATTTGATTTCGAATGTTTTGATTATAAAACATGTTTTGATACCTTTTCTTTATATGCATTATTTTATTTATACTTTTATATTTCATTTGCACAATGTTTCGCAACTTCAGTGATCTGTTTCCAAATAATAGTGACGTTCAAATATATTTTAGTTTTGACAAGCAAATTTCAAAACTTTTTTGTGGTTTACAATTTTTAAGTAATATACTGCATTCAGTAGAGCAAAAAGCTTTACTATTAGTTTATAAAAAAACTAACTTAAAATCAAAATAAAGCTAACATTGTGTTACAAAAATTTACGCTTTTGGTGCCCAATTTATGTAATAAAGTATAAGTGGTTTCGTTTTTATTAATTATGAAAGCACGAAAAACAGTGACTGCTAGAAATTAAATAAAAAAATACGTAATTGTTGCAAGAAAAAGTATTGGTTTGAAAAAAATGTAATACAGTTGAAAAAAAAAACCCGTTGTGGTTATTTCAGAACTGTGAATAAGTGAATAAGTGATTCAAGCTTCTAAGTTGACATTGTTTTCCCACTATGAAGAAGTGAGCAAATACTATTTTACAGCGCGGCAATAAGCACCGTTTGTTCAAAAGGCTCAACAATCTGGCGTGCAGTCAGAGCATGAAATAATGCAGAGAACATGCGCGTTTCGGTGTTCAAAAAATCTGCGCCACAGAAATGTTTGAAACTTGTGACTGGTGTCCGAGTAATTCTAAAAGAAAGATTTCAAATTTTTGCTTTGTGTTTCAATGTTTAATGTCGAGTTTTATTTAATAGTTAAATAACACTATATGTCAGATTTTAGGCATTGTCATAATTTGGAAATTTGTCTTAACATCTAGGTTCGTGTGTTGCCTTTTTCTTTCAGCACAAGAGCTTTCCACAAATGGCCTATTTATTCCGAAAACAGGTACTTTTGATGTATGAAGAGTATTATATCAAATTTATGAAGATGCGGCGTATGTGATTTCTTGAAGACAAGGTTACAAAGAGTTTGGGGCTGATAGAGTTACGGTTAAATACATTACAAAAATCATAAGTTCAATCATTATACACCCAAAATATAATTGTAATAAAATGCAATAACCTGTAGATGCGTATCGATATGAACGTATTCATTGGTGCCATGCATATTGGCTTCAAATAAGTTGGTAATACCTGGCTGAACCCTGTATATATGATCAGTTAATTTCCAGTAATGCTTTGTATCCGTATTACCCTGCATAGATGTTGGAGCAATAATATATGTTTCGTGGGGAAATTTTTTAGGATAAACTTCTTTTTCATAAAATGTTTTCATATATCCTGTTAGTTTAAACCAAGTATCATCATATATTGGGGTGACTGGAGCAACTGGAAAATTTGAACTTGCAATAGAGCCAATTTTAATAACACCTTGTTTTGTTTGTGGTAAGACTTCTGTACCGTTAACTGTTAATCCTAGGTTAACATCCATTGCAACGGGTTTTGCATGTTTTGTAGCCTTATCCCAAATTGTTTCAAAATCATTACCAATTGTAATTCTATGGTTGATAACAGCAGAAGCATTTCTTGGTAATGAATTATATTTGTCACCACCAGTTATAACATCAATTGCTTGACTCGTTTCAACAAGGTATCTAAATAAAGAGAATTTAGTCAATTGATTTAAAAGAATAGATTTTGCGAGAGGATTTGCTCTTGCTAATTTGGCAAGATACCTTGCAGTTGTAGGTAAATGACCATGTCCTGCAGTACACTCTAATAAATTTAAAGTTGGGTTTTCGTCAGGCAAAAGAGGATCAAATTTTTCCTTTTCATAACTTGCTAAAATTCTAGATAAAATACCAATTGAAGTTGTATCACGTGGATTAGATGAATGTCCACCTGGAGTATTAACTTCAATTACTAAATCCATATAACCTTTTTCGGCTGTAACGACAAAACCGTAATGATCATGATTAATTTCTAAAAACATTGGAGCACCTTCATCCAGAATATGATCAATTGAATTTGGGCCATATTTTTCAAACAGAAATTCGCCCATTTTTCTAGCACTTATGTTGCCCGTAATTTCTTCATCATAACCGAAAGCAAAAATAATCGATCTGTGGAACTTGTGGTTTTCATTTCTAGTAAAAATAGCATCCATCGCACCCATTAACCCTACCAGTAAACCTTTAACGTCATTTGTACCTCTACCATAAACTTTTGCATCATCAAAATAACCAGCCAAAGGATCATGATCCCAAGCTTTGAGGTCGCCAAAAGGAACTGTATCTTGGTGCGCCATAAACATAACCGGCTTTTTATCGGTTGACGTACCAATAAACTCTAAAATCAAACCATAGGTACTAATTCTAGTCACCTGTGCATGCTGAAAAACAATAGGAAATTCATTTTCCAAGTAGTCTTGAAATTTTTGAAATTTAGTAAAATTTGTCATTTGTTCATCAATTGTTGTGTCAATTTGAATGGAACGGGAAAATCGATTGATTGCAAAATCTTTAAATTCATCATCATGTAATATATACTGAGTCATTTCATGATCCAAAGTATCAACATAGCTAGGTTGAGGACATGATACATCTTTGGTGAATAATGGAAAAATGTTCACAGCTTTTGGATAGAAAATAGCAATAGCTATTGCTAGAACAAGACCGCTAATATGTAGTAGAAAGTAGGCCTTTGAAGCTCTGTCGCTACGTGAAACGATTTTTGGTGGCATTGCAATAAATATATAGTCACACAATAGATACACTTTCTAAGTGGATTGCTTTAAAGAAATGATGCATGACAGGCGTGGCAATGAGCAACACTTTGTCATCAAATATCGCCAGCTGATTAGTTTGCTATAACCTCGTATATAGTGTTAAAACCGAACCACCACAAGTCCAATTACGTCAGCGCGGATCCAACAAATAAATATTTACAGTACATGGCAGTTGTAAGATGTAAGCAGAATGTTAGTATGTACTAAAGATACCCTCATTTCGACACCAGCAGTCGTCCACTTCATTCTCTAACTGCAGATAGAAAGTTTTCACCACAGAGCTCCTTTCAAACAGTCTGTCAATTTTTGTTTTAATGTGGAGTGAGTTTTCTGTACGAAAAAATTGCACATGTAGACACCCGACAAGTCTGGAATTGGGTCCATCTTGGGGCCAAAACCTTGGAGTAGTGTATGATTTAACCCCAGGTATCTTTAAAACTTCACCAAGAAGATATTTGAGTTCTTCTTCAGTATCATCGTTCAATGATAGTAGAAGATTAGAAGATGATGATTTCAGCAACGGTATTGCGGATAGTAAGATCAAAGATGCAATCAAAATTGATGTTAATGGATCTACAAAATTCCAACCTGTAAGTTTTATGATAATTGTAGAAATTATAACTCCAACTGAACCTAATGTGTCTGCCAGGATATGCAAAAAAATACCATGCATATTATCGTCCGGAGTAAGTGAATCTCCCGAATCACAATCATCATGATGATTTCCTTCACAAGTTAAATCAGATTTCATTTCATTTGCTGATATATGATCGTGTGAATTTCTGTTTTGTTCATCTGTATGTGCAAGTTGGCTGTGATTGTGATGACTGTGTTCACATATATGATTATCTGCTTTGTCATTCTGATGATGTGTATCTTTACGTTCGTGCTTATGTTTTTCAGGTTCATGATTCTGAGCAGGCGTATGCTTTAACAAAACGGGAGGTTCGTGACTGTGACTATGGCCATGACTGTGACTGTGACTATGGCCATGACTGTGGCCGTGACTGTGAGCATGTCCATGATTGAACGCAAAAATACCGACCAAGTTGACCAAAAATCCCAAAAAACTGACAATTAATAATTCTGTAGTATTTTCCAACTTGACGGGATTGAAAAATCTTTGAATTGACTCATTGAAAATACCAAAAACTATGCCTAATAATAGTGAACCGTTGGTAAATCCTGATAAAGTTCCAATTCTGGATAGTCCAAAAGGATAGTCTTTATTGGGATGCTCAACATTATTTTTACTAATTGTAGAAGCCATTAGTCCTAAAAAAAGTGATATGCAGTCTAACAACATGTGAAGAGAATCACTTAACAAACTTAAAGATCTTGATCTGAAGGAGTATAGTAGTTGAATAAACATAAACGCAATATTCAAAAGTAAAAAGTTAAAAATTGATTTAGATTCTTCTGAGTTGATTAACTGCACAAACAAATTTAAAAATGTGGTACTGGAGACGCATTTTTCAGCATTTTTTTCGTTAATATCATTATTAACGTTATCACTTGCAATAAATTCACTAGAATCAATTCGTAACAAAAAAACTAGTATAATGTTAAAAAAGAATGACAAAAAATGTTTCTTCAGAAACGTTTTAGATTCATCCTTGAATATAAAAGTTGGAGTAATACTTTCATTCAAAAAGCTAATAGTTAAAACCACCAGGTTGAGTATAATATAATTAATTTTGTAATGCTGTAAAAACAGATCTGTATTGATCAAATCTTTCAAAATATTTTTTATTCTTAATTTACTTAGTTTACCATTTTCGAATTGGCTGAAAAGTAAAATCATTAATGAGCCAACTGCAACAATCAACATTTTGAAATTGTATTTGTCATTATAAGAGTAAATTAGCTTTAACAAGATGGAAATTATAATAAAAAAATGGAATTTGATTGACTTCAGATTTTGTATGTTATCGTTACCTTTCTTTATATTTGATGAAGATGAAACTAACATTGGAGCTATAAACAAAATATACCCAAGAAGATGAACTTTAAGGTTTCCATTACTAGCATACAAGTCATATGAACATTCAGAAAATCCTGATAGAAAAAATATAATGTAGCTCATGAACTTTTCATAAAATAAAACAATAAAGCTCTTATCGCTGATGTTGTAGTTATTTTCCATTTGAAATGATCGGTGTGATGATTTTTTGCATACTTTATTCTGTAGTTGACAAATTACAAGCAAAGAAACTAATCTTAGTGGTCCCAAATAAAAGTTGGAACAAAACAATAATACCAAAGGGATCCATAAATATAATATACTTTTAAGAGTTGCAAAAGTGCCCGATTCTAAATCTGTAGGTAATTCATTATTACTTGATGCTTTCACTTGGTCAGTGGAACGAATATTCCTAATGAGTAGAACTATAAAAATCATTAGTATCGAGGTGAATAGTATTGCATGCATCATATTCAAAAATAGATTTTCAGTGATATGGCTTTCAGTTTCACTGGTTGTCGTTAGCGTTGATGACACAAGCAGCGTCGGCAGCGCCAAAAAAACCGGTGCTAATTCAATAAACATATTTGTTTAATGAGCTAAAATGCAATATGTTATGGTTTAATGTTTCTTCTCGATGATAGTTCGTATTCAAGACGTTTTTTAAGTAGAAATACCGTCAAGACACCTGTCAAGATCAGGCAAATAACTACCAGTATGGACCTTTTTCAAGATTTCCGCGTTTTATCTCGGATGCAGTATGTCTGATTATGTGGGAGTGATTGATTAATTTTGTATAAGCTTTCGTTATATAAAACAAAAAATGCAATTCCAGAATGTCATCTATAATTTTTTATTGAAGAAGTCAATCACTAGACAATAGCTGTGAAATTTGTTCTTGTATGAATTTGCACGGGAAGGGGGAAGGTTATCCGTAGCACTTACTTTCATGCCTGCTGTCCGTCAACTACTTGAGTGTGTAATTTGAAATGCACACAAAATTCAAACGAAACTTGAGCAAAACTGTTCATTACGGTACAGAACTATTATTTATAATGCAGAATTTTAAACGTGTCGATATCTGATTTGTCTGTATAATCATTTTCATTCGGACTTGCAAATGCCCATTGATTACTCCTGTAGTGCTATTTTGTTATGACAAATTGTTGCGGTAAATTAGTTTACAGTATCATTTTGTGCACAATACTTCTCAAAATGTCTTGGTTTAATTTATTCTCTGATTTGGTAAGTTCGATCGCAGTTCCTCTCAATTTGAGCAGATTATTGCAACGCTTTAGTAATTCAATTGCCTTTTAAAATGCGTCGGCTTATAAAGTTAGTTGAATAATCCGTAACAATTGAAGAATAATGTACCAGTGAAGGAAATAATACCAAAATAACTGTCTTTTCCTGAAACTGGTTTGTTTTTTATCAACCGGTTTGCAATGCTGTTTGACAATTTTAATAATGTCAAAGTCACATCAACCAATGTCAGTCACAAAACTCAAACTAACTGATAATTTTTCAAATTTTTCAAAATAGTGTTAACTGGTTCAAGTAAATGAAGTCCAATTGACGTATGAATGTTCCACACTTTCCTTTAAGTTGTAGGATTTTCATTTGTTTCCTGACTTGCAGACTGTAAATGATTCAAATGAGTCATGAGCCAGTTTCAAGTAGTTATTTCTTGTAGCAAGTGCAATAGCTTTATTATTTTCAAAAAGCTTGATTCAATTTTGTATACCATACCATACTGATCAGATGTCTACATTATTTAAATAGACTTTAAGTGTTTTTTGTTTTTTTTGGTGTATTAATCACATTTTATGAAACCAAACTTCCAGATTTGCATGTTTCAATTTTTCGATGCTTGTATACATTGACAGCAGGAACATATGCATTCGAGCTAGTGAATTTTGTAAAGAGGCAGCTATCGTTCATGATATTTGCAGTTGCTTTATTTTTCTGAAACAAACCCAATAAATCATTCACTAATATAATAAAGTTCTTGGCCATCCAATCCAGAAAATTCAAGTAGTTCGAGAGAATTAGGATATTTTTTTTCAAAATCTCTATTAATTTGCCAACTATTTTTCCTAAACACAACTGACTTCAAAAGTTGTCCATTTCAACATCATAGTCGCTACTTTATTTATTTGCTTTTATGTTGTGCTTTTTCCTCTTCTTTCGGTAAGTTTTCTTGTACTTAATAAATTCACTGCACTTTTTACCATCATTCATGTATTAATGATTTGATGCAAAATTGTTATTTTTACTTGCAAATAAAACAGTGTATTTACTATCTTTGTAATTTTACTATTTAACAGTTATTATTTCATCGTATATGAAAAAAAATCTTCGGTGCTGGTGATCGTTTTATCTTTGAGGGCTTGAATCTTTAATTTGAGAAACTCACACTTTTTTTTTATTTGACTTCAACATTTGCAATAATAAGTTGTGCTAAAAACTCAATGACATTCGAATACAATAATCAAAAACTCGTGCTTCAATAAAGGTATCATCTGGATTAAGTTTGTTCAAGTTAGTAAAGAGCTCCTTCATTGTGTTTAATTTGATGAGCTGAAAAGCCACTTTTGTTAATCTTAGTCCTTATTTCCAAACCTGATCAATTTAAACCTTTTACATAAATGCAACTTACTCAACATAGCAATTCGGCTCAACTTGAAAAATCTGCTCAAAAAGTCTTTGAACTTCGGTAAATTTTCTGACGGTAACGATTTAATACAGTCAAATGTATTATAGGCACATGTAACCTGTGTGGTAGTTGCAATTATTTGAGGTAAGCTACAAATTACATTTTCTACGATGAATCTGTGATTAAATGTGGATTCTCTTCAAAATAAGCCAGGTAAAAATAATATATTATTTGAGATTTAATTGATGCATACATTTGGTACAATTGGATCATTAACTTACGTTAAGTTGCCATTGCTCTAAACCAAACTATTTTTGCATATTTCACCCCATATACGGATACCTTCTTCAATCTTTGTACTGCTCAAATGACTAATGGAAAGTCTGGTACCGTGTTTACCCCATCCTAGTGGATCTCCAGTAACTTCAAAATTATCTCCAGTTGCCAAAATAACACCTTTCCGCAGGCATGCTTTAGCAATTTCAATGTTGTTGTATTTTTCAGGTAGCGTAATCCATGAAAAGTATCCACCATCAGTAGAGGAAACTTTAGTTCCCATAGGCATATATTTTTTAATGGCATGCTTCAAAGTTTCAGCCCTTTCACGGTAAACTATATTATTTCTAGCAATAATTTTATCAATCGCACCAGATCTAAGCAATTCTCCGATAATAACAGTATTAAAATGGCTTGGTGTACCCCCAGATTTATTTGCACCGCCAGAAGCTAATAAATGAGCCAATTTAGGTGTAGCAGTCTCTTGCCATCCTGTTCTTAACCCTGGTCCAAGTAATTTAGAAAATGTTGCATTTGAAATAACGTTACCATATTCTTCACCCTCTGGTAATGTCTCCCGATCCAAATAAACCATTCTTTTGTGATATTCGTGGTCTTTATTATCAAAGTTGAAATCTAGTAAATCGTACACGTCATCACATATGATCAACATATTATATTTTCTTGCTATTTCTATTAATTTTTTTTTTGTTTCATATGACAAAGTTTCACCCTTAGGGTTTGAAAAGGTTGGTACAAGATACAACACATAATTGTATATTTTCTTCATCGGTCTATTACAATCATATATTTGATGAATGTCTTCCTTGCTAACGTTCTTTTTAGATGGTGCTTCAAATTCTGACCTGGCTAATTGTTTTTCAAATTCTTCGATGTCAATTCGACCTTGGTCAAACTCTTTAATTGAGGTTAACTTATTTGCATACCCATTATCAATAAAAACGGCATTGATTAAAAAGTAGGTTGGAGAAACCATAAAAACTTTTTTGGTGATGTCATTGAAAGGTGATGTACATTGCAGTAAGGAATTTAGTAGTCCAAAAGATGCACCATTGGTTAAATTAATACAATTTGGATCTGTTGGATTTTTCAGTTTGAACAACTTATCGTTCCAGTCAGAAATCAGCTTTCTTACTTCCAAATTTCCCGAATCCGGTCCATAATTAAGAGGATGGGTGTTATCAAGCCCATCATAATGAGCAAGAGTTTTATCAAATGTTTTCAAAACCTTCTGCGATGCTTGGAAGATTTCCTCTGTTGCAAATAATTCAGTAGAAGGATGTCCTTTGAAAAAGTTAAAGGCTGCTATGGTTTGGTGGCTCATGCTTAGTTAAACGCAACGAAAATTTAAAGCATACATGAAAGGCCTATCCACTTTTAGTTGGAACTACAGCAACTTTGAGGATATCTCCAATTGCACTTTCGCTGCACCAATTTGAAAAATTCAAGGAGCTTTGCACAAAGTGAAATGCAAAATTCAACTAGGTCCCTTGGTTTTGATTATTTGAAATGCTTCCTTTTCACATTGACGGGTCTTCTGTTGTTGGCGTGAATGCAATAATTTTCTGATAAAGATCTAAGATTTAAAATGCTGTTTTATGAAAAGGTCTAATTTTTTTTTTCAAAAGTCTTTCATCATTTCGTCAGGTCCTATTATTTCCTTCCGGTTTTATTCTTTCAACAAAACTGGTGTATGTCAGGTTTCTGAATGTTAAAATAAGAAGCAATTCAGTTTTTAATGTCAGCTCGGCATGCATAGCAAAACGACAGTCGGCATTTAAGCTATGTATAATCCTCCTTAATTTATTGGGCTGTCAAAAAACCCATTAAATGCAATAGTTTCTCTCTTTTAGATTCTGCTCCCAATCAACATTCAAATTTGCTTCGCCTGAAAAAACTTCTAGTTGTTGAACGAACCGTAATAAAAACTCCCTTTTAGATTGATAAAATTACTATGCCATACTTCGGCGCACATACATGTAAATAAAACTTATTTTTTGACATCCTGTGTTTAAAAAGTATTTCCATCAATATAGTATGAGAATCTAACAATATTCAACGCTAAAGATTGGTTTCGCAGAACCATGAACACAAGTTGTGCTCTAAATACATTTTGAAAGATGGTAAGGCACGTGAAATTACGATTCAAAACTACCTTTCTAACCATTGCTGTGTCTTAGATTTCCTTAAGGTATATGTAAAAAAGTATGAAAGATGGGATTTTATACTATAATTTCAAAATTTACCTGTTGAACTTTCTAGTTCCAATCGGCTTGCCTGATTTCACCACCCCCTTTCGTATTGGGACCCTTGGTTTTTACTGTGAATAAAATTAACCCTCAATAATTGCACCGCCTTGATTTGACCTGGTTGCGCGGCTGTGCCAGAACTGGTACTCGTAGCCAATATAGCTGGACATCCAAGGGAACCGACAGTCTTGATATGATTTACAATTACAATGTAATGATTAAAATAATAATCTTCCTATTAAGAAAAAAGAAAAAAAAGCAAACCTAAATTGAATAGAGATATGGAAAGTCCATAGAAAACCGATCCATATATACACTGTAAAAAACAAGAAAATATGAGACAACGAAAAAAAACACCATGTGAAGTAAAATACAAACCAAGTCCAGTAAAACAATAAAATAATCAGCTGACATCCCTCAGCAACATTTCATATCTTATCAGACACTAAAATACAAAATGAAAAAGCAAATAATAAAAAAAAATAATAGTTAAATACCATCGTCCAAAATACCGACATCAAACCATTTATGATTCAAGGCTTCCTTTGCAGTCGTTCTCTTTTCAGGGTCAAAAACTAACATCTTTTTAACCAAATCAATATAATGATACCAAAAACTATAATCATCTCTTGATTTTGATTTGATTGCAAAAGCTTTGATTGATTCTTTGACTGACATGTTCAGATCATATTTAAATCCTATTTTTTCTTCAATAATTGCTTCAATTGACCTCAATTGCTCAACTTCTTGAATTAACTTCTTTTCGGTTGAGGACTTTGCAAAAATTAACTTACCAGTTTTCTTTGAAAATGAATTGACAATTGAAGAATCGAACCTACTATTTGGATTAGTAATGTTGGTGTTTGAGCGATAAAGATTGAAACATTTTCTCACTATTTTCAAATCAACCGGCTCTCCAATGACCTTTTCCATCATCGCTAAATGCTGTGCATTCTCATGTGTTTTGAACAATGCATCACCCGTTAACAATTCAACCAAAATTGAACCAATGGACCAAATATCGCATGGAAAAGACCAGCCAATTCCTAAGATGATTTCAGGAGCTCTGTAATGTCTCGTTGAAATAATTGAAGAATGGTATTCATCCTGAAAAATGGCAGATCCAAAATCGATTGTGTAAATCTTTGGATCTTTCAAAATTTTCCTAAAATAGTTTTCATTATCAGAAAATTTATGATACGGTTTTTTAAAATATGAACCATCTTTGATTAAAATATTCTCAGGTTTTAGGTCCGTATGGATCAAGTTTAAATCATGTAGAAATGCAACTGACCTCAATAACTGTTTTGCCATTGCTTGAATATGAGATCCAGGAAATGGTAAAAATTGATTTTTCTCCATAAAGTCATAAAGTGAAACTTTCAATAAATCAGTTACAATACAAATATGATTTCTGTAATCAAAACATTCTCTTAAATGAATGCATTGAAACTTATTTGTTGGATCATGTTTTTTCAACATTGTCAAAACACGTAATTCAATCTTCGATGCATCTCTATATTTGCGAATTGATTTGATGATCTTAATTGCAACAAATGAATTAGTTTTATTATCATAAGCTTTGACGACTTTACCAAAAGTGCCTTGACCTAACAATTTCTTGATTATAAACCTTCCATTTGCAAAAGGGGCGCCAATTTTAATGATGTAATAACCGTCTTTATCGTCAAAATTTTCATCATTAGAATTTTCAATCAAATCATTAGGATTTATATCAACAAAATGTTGCAGATCGTTCTTAGGATTTAAATGACTTGACAATTTTTCGTCATAAGAACTAGTTGCAGAAGATTTAAAAGTAGAAGATAATGATTTATTTGTTGACAAAGACGAATTATTACTTTGGTTGAATGATAATTTTCTTAATTGATTACTATCAGGTATATTATTATTAATTCTGTCATAATAGGTGTAATTTGGATTCTGTGGGTTAATATATGATGCCTTTACGTCACCAATTTTCAAAGATATTTCATCTAAATCCAAAGCAGGAGAGTAAGTTAATTTTGCATAAGTCAATTGAGGTAAAGATTTAGTTCTTTTTTTTTTTCTATTTGATGCTATCAAATGGTTATCGATTATAGCATTAGAATCGTGATTTGATTTTTTCAAAAATCTACTCACTAAATTATTGATTGGAGAGGTAAAGCTCAAATGTCTGGTTGAATTAGGCTTAGCATAATTTTGATTTTGGAAAAAATTTGCATAACTACCATCATCATCGTTAAAGATTTCATTCTCATCATCATCAATTACACTGTTAGTATCCTTGTAATGATCACTATCATTATTATAAGTTTCAACTTCTGAATTGGTTAAATTATCGTGGTAGTTATCATTATAATCATCATATTGATTGTTAAATATATCAATAAAGATATCATTTTCGTTATTGATAATATTATCACTATTATTATTTGAGTTTATAATAGTGTCTTGTTCAAGTATAGCACAATTATCATCTTTCATATTGTCGTTGAAGATGTAATTATCATCGTCAGAATCCAAATTAATAACTTCGGTGTTAATTTCATCATTACTAATGTTGAAAGAGTTTGAAAAATGCGGTTTTTTTGGTATCATTTGAGGTTTCGTGGTTGTTGAATTAGAAGAACCATTTGATAGCAATCTTTGTCTCTTACGATTGTAAGTAGAGGCATTATCAAAAGATGTCGCCATCATGGTGATAGAGTAAATTAATCAAGAAATTGGGACTTTGTATTAATCTCAGTTGCAGAAAAACAAGTGAATGCAAATAGTTGATGGCCCTCTAAGACTTCACTAATTATGAGTATCTCAAATTAACAAGAACTTCTTTGTGGGTAAATTAGGTTAGATAGGCAAAACGCTTTATAATAGTAGCCTGCGAATTGCTCTGTATGATAACGACATCATGCGGCGGCCATAGCGGCGCACGTTGTGGGAATTGAGAAAATAAAACTTGGAGTAATTAATTTTCACATTAAATGAAAAAAAATACATAAAACTAACTGCGTCACACGTCGATTGACGTTTATGGTACTTTATTTTTGCGCAATTTGTGCAGTTTCCCTTGTGCACATATTAACGAAAAATGTGGCGAAGCACTATGTATTTGATTTAACAACATGTCCGTACCTGTTGTAGACTTCTTTTGGTAAACTTTTTGCGACAATCACCTTGAAAGATACCCAATTTGTCCAGCAACTTCAAATTATATAAGATGTCGAGTTTTTCTGGCTTGTCCAACTTTTCAAGCATTCAAAACATACAGCATATTCCAAATATGCAATCTTTACCAAGCACATCTTTACATGAAAACAAGGTTATCAACCCCGATGATCCATTACACACCACCGCGGCTACTGCATTGGCTGCGGTAAGTTCAGCTGAAACCAAAAAACAGGATACCATTCTTACGAATTCATCGGAAAATGTCAACAATTACTATTTCAAGCGTAAGGCATTAAATAGTGAACCAACACAATCTGACGTTATAGACATGAAATTGCAAAATACCTTAGGGAACGTAGATGAATCAGATTATGGCGATAAGAAATATATTTGCTCTATATGCAATCACTCCTTTACAAGAAAGCATAATTTGAAGTCTCATCTATTAATACACACAAATGAAAAACCTTTCAATTGTTCTCAGTGTACATCACAATTTAGAAGATTATATGACTTGAAAAGACACTTAAAGATACACACAAGAGAGAAACCTTTTTTATGTAAATCGTGTGGTAAACAATTTGCGAGAGCTGATGCGTTATTGAGACATACAAATTCAAATAGTGGATGCCAAAATGTAGATGAAAATGAAGAAACTAACGAAGGTAGTAATGAAAGTATTACCGAAAACGACCAGAGAAAACACAAAAAAAAAAAAACCACAAGAACAGGTAAGAACAAAAAATCCGAGGTTCCAGTGGAGACTGAGAATGAAGTATTTATTTCTCATAACATAAATAATGACGACAACTTGAATGATGAGTCAAACTTTTTTGTACAACAGGCACTTCAAAAATCGAAGGAAAAAACAGCTCCGGCCAAGATTGAAGAAATAAATCGACATGATTTGTTAGCAAATAACCTTTTAATTGAAGATGATTCGAATAAAATGATACTGGACAATAATCTAAATAGCGAAAATATAGAATTGTCTTTACCAATGGTTAATCTATCACTAATTTCTGGTTTACTAACTGACATTTTGTCTAATAGTACGTATAATTCTCAGAATTCTCCGTCTATTCAATTGTCTGAACCTCAGTTTGCAGTTTTAAGAAGTCTATTAGAAACACTTCAAAATTTGGATCTTCGTGTGAGGAACCTAGAAAGTAAAGTCGAAGATCTTGGAAGAAATAGGGGAAAGTAGGTAAGTGTATAGTATTCAAAAGGTTTGGGTTTTATTATTATTAAACAACGCTAAAAATTTTATAGTTTTTATAGGTATTAAATGGCAAGGTTTGTTTAGCTTTATACTTTTTTCTTGATGTCGCTAGCGGGATCATCAACTGGTAATCCCAAATCTCTCCAATCAACTTGATCCATCAAATCATTATCCATTCTGCATTTTAAATAACTTTTAGCCAATAACCGACAATTTGGCGCATTTTCATTATTAACTAACTTTAAACACTTCATGTATTTGGTCATTTCCTCTTTACAATCACCAAAATGATCAAGTGGAAAAGAGCCGCGTTCTGGTGGAGTCGCTCTAAGTGCCTTGATAGAGTTTCCAGGGTTTGCAGACATTCTTCTGGCCAATATCGGCGAATTAAAAATGATGCTAGTCAAACTGATCGTGTCATTCATGCATGACTAAAAAATGAGAAAAAAAATCTCAAAAAAAAAAAATTTCAAAAACTCTATCCCAGAAATCAACGCAAAAATATTGACATCACTCTTATTACCACGCTAGAGAAGCAACTTAATATAAGAAGATTGTAACCAGAGTAGTTAGAAGGCCGAGAAAACTTTCAGCAAGCTAAATATGGGTGGCAAAATGTCAGAAGAGTCATTATCTTGTTCTTTCGAATTTTTTGTAGTAATATTTCGGGCGCTTAGTTACAGGACCGGCATTGCAGTGGAACAGCTAACTGTACATAAATAGCCGTCATTCGGAATATGTACTACTTTATCATAGCATTTCTCTCATTTACATTTTTAGGTCCATTTCTCGTGTTCTCCTAATATAAGCGCCAACTTTACCCGATTGGGAATATACGGAATTTCGAAGGGCTGAAGATAGTTAAACTTCCGAGAAAGTTTTTATTGCTATTCTTTCTCTGTTGGAGACACTATCTATATTCATGTAGCTTTTTTTTGAAACTCCCTTTTGACAAAAGTACTAACACCTGCATTACTATCCATAGTTTGATATCATCTCCTGATTGGGAATTTTGATGCCTAAGGTTTGCCAGAATTTTAAGTAACACACAGGCGACTAGATTAGTAATTAGTAAGCACAGCTCGATGAAAACTTTCGACCATAAAGATGAGAAAAAGAATATAGAATTAAACTCACTAAATTTACAGAATCGGAATGAGCAAGACATGAGTGAAGATGTTGAATATACCGAAGATAAAAATGACTATGGGATAGGTGTTGAACTGCAAAAAACTGAATCGATAAAGTCGATACGTGATACAATTCCTGATAAATTCAGTGGCTGGGGGTTAAGTTCGGTTATCGGTTGTACAATTTTTAATTTTAATACATGGGGTGCCAATTCCGCTTACTCCTTATATTTAGAGACATACTTGGGAAACAGTATTTTTGAAGGTGCCACCAAATATTCATATGCGATTGTTGGTGGACTTGCTTTCAGTTCCGGTTTGACATTTTCACCCCTAATTAATTTCTTGATTGGTAAAATCGGCGTCAAGCCGACAATATTTACTGGTATTGTGATCTATTTTGTTGCAATCATGTTAGCCTCCTTTGCTACCAAACTATGGCATGTGTATTGTACACAAGGTGTTTTGTCTGGTATCGGAATGTCTTTAATTTGCGTAACAAATGTTAACATTGTACCTCAGTGGTTCAAAGGTGGACCAGGTGGTAAACGAAATTTGGCAATGGGATTACAGGCTGCCGGTTCTGGATTTGGTGGTATAGTTTATAATATTGGTTTGGAGCCCTTACTTAAGAGGAAATCTTTCCGTTGGTCCTTAAGAGTACAAGCAATTATTTGTGCAGGTTTAAATATACTTGCACTTGTTATGGTGAAATCTAGAAACTCGTCGATAAAGCCCATTTTCAAAGTGTATGACCGTTTAGTGTGGAGAAACTTTGGTTGCTTATGTTTAGTCGTTTGGATCATGTTTACTCTATTTGGGTATATTGTTCTAATGTACAACTTGGGTGATTTTACAAGAACTTTAGGATACTCATCCGAACAGGCATCTGTTGTTTCTACCTGTGTCGCTGTTGGTATCATATATGGTAGACCAAGTGTGGGAAGGATTGGTGATATGATAGGCCCCGTTAATGTTACAATTTGTGCATCTTGGCTGGTTGCAATCTTTTCATGGGCCATGTGGATTCCATGCAGAAATTTTGCTACTGCCTTAGTGTTTGCAATGTTTGTTGGCTCACTGATGGGCACAATATGGTTGACGATGGCCAGTATCAATGCTTCTATTGTTGGCTTGAAAAAATTCGGTATTGCAATGTCAGTTAGTTGGATTGCAGCAGGTGTGTTTGGGTTTGCGTCTCCTATCATTGGAATTGCTTTAAAGAAAGACGGACCGTCAAGCCCTACACAATACCAGCCAGCATCGATATTTGTTGGGTTATGCTACTTTATGGCGGGTGTTACTTTGGTTGTTGTTAGAGGTTGGTTGATTGCTCGAAACGCACAAGTTGATGAAAAGTCTGAGGATGAAGACGATGTGTTAGAAATTACAGTACATCCGAGGGATGCAGCCAAAAATATGTTTGCATATCAAAAAGTTTGAACTCTCGCTTTGTCATACCATGGAGTTGATATTTATGCTTTTTACCAAAGATCAAAGTGAATTTTCTGATTCTAGTTTATCACTAAGTAGAGAAGTAAATGTGTAAAAGATTCTGAACTTACACTAAAGTATTTTTGAAAGTGGATGAAAACTTTACATTGGTGCACCTTTGATTGAATTAATTAGAGAAATTCATAAGACCAAATGCAAAATTGTTTTGGGTTTTACTCATAAGATTTTTTTGTATATACAGCAATATAGCAAATATTCGATCTGCTTCTGTTATATACTTGATGTTTGTGATCTGCTTCACTCTTCGATAATCGGGTAAGACACTTGTTTGAGTAATATAGGAGATTCAGGAATTTCCTGTCTTAGATCAATTCCCGATCGGGGATTTTTTTTAAAGTTTCGCTATTTTATCTTGAAAAGGTTAGATACCTATAAACGCCGATTAACACCGATTAACACCATCAAACGTCATACAATTCAGTTTAACGCCAGGTCCAGGGGACATGATAGTAGTAGGTTAAAAAGTATAAATATTAGCATTTTATGTTTAATTATTTTTGAACAGCTTTATGCACATAAATTTGTGATATTTACCATCTTTTTAGGTAACCAATAATTAGGTTTGCATTTACCAATATAAAAAGGATGAATAACGATAGTGTTGAAATAGATTATGCCAAGTTTGAAAATTCTATAAATGGGTATTATATGGAGGTAGCTTCAACCACCAATAGAGAAACTAATGATAATCAAGTTGAATTAGAAAAGGTTGAATCCATTAGCTCCATTCGTGATACAATTCCTGATAAATTCAGTGGCTGGGGGTTAAGTTCGGTTATCGGTTGTACAATTTTTAATTTTAATACATGGGGTGCCAATTCCGCTTACTCCTTATATTTAGAGACATACTTGGGAAACAGTATTTTTGAAGGTGCCACCAAATATTCATATGCGATTGTTGGTGGACTTGCTTTCAGTTCCGGTTTGACATTTTCACCCCTAATTAATTTCTTGATTGGTAAAATCGGCGTCAAGCCGACAATATTTACTGGTATTGTGATCTATTTTGTTGCAATCATGTTAGCCTCCTTTGCTACCAAACTATGGCATGTGTATTGTACACAAGGTGTTTTGTCTGGTATCGGAATGTCTTTAATTTGCGTAACAAATGTTAACATTGTACCTCAGTGGTTCAAAGGTGGACCAGGTGGTAAACGAAATTTGGCAATGGGATTACAGGCTGCCGGTTCTGGATTTGGTGGTATAGTTTATAATATTGGTTTGGAGCCCTTACTTAAGAGGAAATCTTTCCGTTGGTCCTTAAGAGTACAAGCAATTATTTGTGCAGGTTTAAATATACTTGCACTTGTTATGGTGAAATCTAGAAACTCGTCGATAAAGCCCATTTTCAAAGTGTATGACCGTTTAGTGTGGAGAAACTTTGGTTGCTTATGTTTAGTCGTTTGGATCATGTTTACTCTATTTGGGTATATTGTTCTAATGTACAACTTGGGTGATTTTACAAGAACTTTAGGATACTCATCCGAACAGGCATCTGTTGTTTCTACCTGTGTCGCTGTTGGTATCATATATGGTAGACCAAGTGTGGGAAGGATTGGTGATATGATAGGCCCCGTTAATGTTACAATTTGTGCATCTTGGCTGGTTGCAATCTTTTCATGGGCCATGTGGATTCCATGCAGAAATTTTGCTACTGCCTTAGTGTTTGCAATGTTTGTTGGCTCACTGATGGGCACAATATGGTTGACGATGGCCAGTATCAATGCTTCTATTGTTGGCTTGAAAAAATTCGGTATTGCAATGTCAGTTAGTTGGATTGCAGCAGGTGTGTTTGGGTTTGCGTCTCCTATCATTGGAATTGCTTTAAAGAAAGACGGACCGTCAAGCCCTACACAATACCAGCCAGCATCGATATTTGTTGGGTTATGCTACTTTATGGCGGGTGTTACTTTGGTTGTTGTTAGAGGTTGGTTGATTGCTCGAAACGCACAAGTTGATGAAAAGTCTGAGGATGAAGACGATGTGTTAGAAATTACAGTACATCCGAGGGATGCAGCCAAAAATATGTTTGCATATCAAAAAGTTTGAATTGAAGATATATATATATACCTATAAGAAGTTAGCCATATATGAGATGACTATGGAAAAAAAATACAGTCAAGACCTAAAATAAAATTGTGACAACTAAAAGATAAATAAGTAAAAGACCAAAAGCAAAAACTAAAACTAAAACTAAAACGAAAACAAAAGTGAAAAAAGTAAAAGAAATCTTAACCAAAATACCAAACCGGACCCTTTTATCTCCTGAGTAAATGTAAAAAGTATGAAACACTATCAGAAAAACCTTGAAATATTTTTGAACTGCCATCCATAATATTTACAGTACTAAAAGCGCAATTACTGAGTTTACTGAAAAACTTTCCCGTAACATCAGTCACCTCTGAACAAATTACAGATGTAGCAAGTTTCAATCCCTTATCAATTAACTCCGCGCTTTCAGTTGCGAAAATACGTGTTTTGTGTAACAATCTACTGCTCTTCTCTTTGATATTAAAATTTTCCAGTGCCGTCGAAATATAATATGACTTGTCTGATATACCTTTGAAAATTGATGCAATTGATTGCCGAGTAAATGGAATCAAGTTTTCATTAACAAAAAAAATCGTATTTCTTGAAGCATTTTTCAAAACCTTTTCATTAAAATAGTTAAAATATTTATTATTCCAACCGACAGTTTGTAGATATTTGAAGTTAACCATATCTGAATATTTCAGATATTTCATACGTAATTTTTGCTTTGCAACCAGTTTGTCCATATCAAAATTACAAAACGTTGCATGTCTTTCCATCAATTTAGAATATGCAGAAATACACTCGTCTGCTTTTAATGTAGACGCATAACATGAATCTAAAATTGCTTGATTCTTTTCACATGTTTCGCCGCATTTGGAAACATGCATTGCAATGTACCTAGGATCGGAGGGAACTTGATCAATAGTACCAATCATATGATTAATCTTATAAGAATAGTAGAAACCAGGTGGATTATAATATAAGAAGATTAAAATCAGGAACAATGCAGAAATAGCTCTAAAAAAATTAGGACTGAAAGAAACTGATTCTTCAACTTGTTTCCGAGTTTTTTTCTCTTCAGAACAGTGTATTTCAGAAGTATGATTTCTGAGTATTTGGAGGTTTAAATCCATTTTATGAAGACTATTGCTACTTTTTTCAAAATCTTCCTTTTCAACAAGCTTGCAATCTCTCTTGAATTCCACTTCAACATTGGCTTTCTCGTTACCATATCCAGTTGAGCTAGTAACGTAATTAAAATCGTTATCCCTCTTCTCAACAAAATTCCAGTCATCTGAATCAATGTCAGAAAATTCTGCAGCAACACGTGTGTCCTTTCTTTCCTTAGTAATGAGTCCTTTGTTTCCTAACATAATTGTTGCAGTAACCATCAACAAATGGGGCGATGGAAAGGCAAAGAACAGGGTGCAAAAAAAAAAAGATTGGCAGATATAAAGCAACTCCAGCAGCGCCGCAAATTAATAATTTTTTGCTTACATAAACACTACACAATGCGTTATCTTATCAGTTCCTGCTATATGAACTTATCATATTTCACACCACGGTTCCCTGCTCTTGCCAAAGTAGTCTTTCATGAACAGATTATACGTGACAGTGATGGTCCTCAACTCCTCCTTAAACCATTTGTGAAACTCATCTAGTTGTTCCATTACATCCTTGTTGATGAAACCCAAATCATGTTGTAGTAACTGATACTGCCTTTCAAGCTGGAAAAGCCTTAGTTTTAAATTATAAAATTTATTGCGTCGAGTTTCCTCTGGATTGGGATCGTTAACATATTTCAATATCATATTGTTCAATTTACCAACTCCTGGGATCTTACCATACACACTCTTCTTTGAGGACTTGCTATACAATGCAGTTTGTAACTCCTCGTCGGTTATTGGGGGTTCAAAATATTCATCTGTATCAGGGCTACTCCTATGATTTAATGCATTATCCATCTTTTGGTCAATTTTTCGTATTCTAATTTCTTCAGTTTCGTATCTTTTATATCTTGAACGGGTATTGTATAACTCTTTTTCAATCAGTTTAAATTGGATGATTTTCTTTCTATTGTATTCCATTAGTCCTTTAACGGTCGTGCTAAAATGTTTTAATTCAATTAACTTATCAAGAAACCCTATATTTATTGAATTTGTCAAACTTGTTAACAAAATGGTGTGTCTTTCAAATAATTTACCTACATGTTCAATGTAATTTGAATCTTGAATCAAAGATAGTTGATTGAAATTAGATCCCAAATCAGATAATTCAATTGATAATTCATTGACATGTTTGACCAGCCGTTTGTTTACTTTAGAAATGTTGTTAAGTACCATTTCATATTTGAGAAATTTGGTTTCAAAACTAAGAAACTTTTGAAATTGTTCTTCTTCCGATAGTTCTTTAAATAAATAAGAATCAGATGATGAAGGTATCGGCAGCGTCAAATAAAGTTGATTTTCCAAATTATCTAAGGTTTTGAGTGGTGATAACTGAAATATGGAGGTTTTATACAAAGCCGAATTATCGTGATCATTAACGTAATCTAAAAAATTAATTTCAGGGTCTAGAAAGTGTAAAAAGAATTGAGATTTCGCAAGTTTATCGGTTTTCAAGCACCTGTTTAAAAACGCAGCTAACATTCTTTTCCTATACTCAATTAAATTGGTCATTGAATCAGATTCACCATTATTTTTTTTCATCAAGTTATCATTGTTATCATTTTCAATATTATGATGATGCTCAGAGCTATTTGTAGACAAGGTAGATGTAGCTAAACCAAGTGAATTTGATGTTGTAAATGCAATATTTGAACGCAAAGATTGTTTCTCGGGAATTGGTGGAACAATTCTAGTTGGAAATTGCTTAATGAAACAACTGCGTAGAGTTTCGAACTCACTATAACGCCTTTTGACTGATATCGTACCGAACTGAATGAAATAAACCACATACCCTTGTAATTGATGGGTATGAAGATCATGCGATTTGCAAGCATCCGCAATCACAATATCAATACTGGATCCTTGACTTTCAATGATATCCATGATTCTACTGGGATACGTGATTGAATTTTTTTTTATTGAAGCAACTGATTCACTATCTTGGTTGGTTGTTGTTGGTGCTGTCGCTGATGGTGCTGCGCTTTCTATAGTTTCGGTGTTAGTTCCCATGGTGGTAATTAGCTTTGATTCCATTGTATCGATCCGTGCTTCTGCCATTGTCATCTTATCCGGGCTAAAGAAACATATGCAAATCATTGGGTTGAGCATTAAAAAATAATTGTACGAAGTATTGTTACAGCGCCTTTGTGGTGGCAGAAAATCAGCACATTAACAGTTATGTTTTCTTTGATTTCGAGTACCTGTTGTCTTAGGCTAGGTAGCTGGCAGCTGACCAGCTTCGTTAATTCCACATGAGAGACTTCAATGCTAACGTGACATTTTCTTTTCAGACACTGACCAGGTATTGGAAGTATACAGAATTCTTTACATTGACCATTTTGACACTACTCAAATCAACAAATCCAGTCTTTAAAATAGCGGTGGCATTGCATGTGGGTTTACAGACAATGGTTTTTTTAGCATATTCACCTTTAGTTTATTACACAAAAGTTAGTTTTGAAGAGGGAAATATTTCAGGTAAAACTTTTGCAGGATTGAGCCAAAAGTTTACAAATTTTGTTCCAAACACAATGTACAAAATTTCAACAATTATTCTACAATTGATCATGAGGTTATGTAGATTCCACAACAAGAAATCCTCAAACATAAGAATAGATTATATTGCCGCTGTGGTGACTTACTTTTTCATTGTTGGCAGAAAGCTAATAGCTCTGGTGGTTAGTGTCTATGTTACCACCGAAGATGATAAACCAACACATATTAAGGCATATCTTTTGTATAATATTTTCATTCTAATACAAATGAAGTATATTAATGATCTTAATAGTTCCTCCAAAGTTATGAAGTCTGTGAAAAACTCAAATATTTCAATCTTAGAAGGGCTAAAAATATTAGTTATACCAAACAATCGAAAATCCAGATCCAACGAGTACACGTTGGTCCAATCCATAAGAGGTAAAATTTTCTTTGTGTCATGCGTGTTTGTTGGAATATCAATGTATAGCACCTCTTTATTGGTTTCAGAATCAGTAAATAACGAGATTGTTTGGATGGCCATCAGAAGATTATTGTTTCTTACTGATGCCCTTTTTGTGAATTCTTTCATTGTCGAGCTGTCAGGTTTAAATTTGTGTTTTGTAAACAAAAACGATACTATTGTTTAGATATGTAGTAAATTTGTGTTTTGTAAACAAAAACAATACTGTTGTTTAGATATGTAGTAAATATGTTTTCGTGTACATAAATATATGATTAAATAAAAAGGGGCATTAATTAAATAGAATATATGTACCATAAAATTGTTGAAATTAATATAGCCGATGACAATGCTACATTTAGGGCAAAAGATTTTAAATCGCTGTGATGTTCAACATCCCATTCTAGCAACAAATTGTGGAAAAACTTTTCAAATTTGTTTGTACTTTTGATGTCCAGATAAGTCATATCGATAGATTTAATGTTGTTTCTGAATAATCTACTTATATTTTTTTTCATCTTATACGAAAATCTCTGAAAAGTTGAATTTAATCTAGTTCCATAATCAACACTAACAGTACATATAAAAATCCACCAAATAGATAGAATTAGTACAATTGCATAATGAATAAGCGGTTGATACGGTGATGGTAAGAAACATAAGTATGTTGTTGCTGTCTCTGAATCAACAGTTTTAGGTTCGTAATTGGTACTCTCCCATTCTTTAGTTCTTTCGTTGTTGGGATCAGGATTCCATAAACTTAATAATTGAATAGCAGGTTTTTTCACACCACCTGTCATTGCAGAACTTTTAACTGTTACTTCATCTGTATATTTCAATCCTGGATGATCATCTTTTTTAAAATTATAATCAGTTTTATCACTGCTAAAAGTTTTATCTAATGGGTGTCGCACATGACAATAATCATGATCATCCCCTGAAAATATCATTATTGGACGTATAAGGTTCAATATTTTTTGACTCAACTCATATTCTAGTACTGTTTGATACTGTTTGCCTTTAGTAACAGGAAATTTCACATCAGATTCCCTAAGCGGTCCGCATTCTTGCAGATCTGTAAATCTATAAAGTGGTACATGTGAAATTACGATCCTTGGGTACTCTTTATATGGATTTGACTGTGCTTCAAAACTTTGTAAAAAATGTTGGGACGTTTCACTTACTCTTTTGTCCTCTGTACATGATAATGAAACTGTGTCCAGTAAAACTAGAGAATGATTGCCTATATTAAAAACTTCATCAGCATTACCAAAATATGATTTGAATCTTGAATATTTTTCAAAATCTATTCCATTACCAAATCCAATATCGTGATTACCTGGAATTTGTTTAAATTGTCTAATTCCTGGAATTGGACTGAAAATTCTGTTGAATCTAGAATATTCCTTCATCCATTGAGTATCATTCCATTCTCTACCACCATCAAATAAATCACCAACATATATAATACTGTCAGGATTCAACACTTTATTATACATTTTGTGATTTCTATGGATATAATTATCACTTAGCAGTTTTGTAAGTGAGAGCTCTAACCAATTTCTTGAGGGGTATGAAAATTCATCCACGATTTGCGGGTCACCGATAATTATCGAATGATGGGGATTAGAATCGATAGGCCAACTTTCCCATTTATTCCAACGACAGGAATTAAATGTATAATAAGGTTTTGTTCTTTCAAAGTAGTGAACCACAACTATACACATAAACCATATAATGATTAATTGTTTCCATCTCACTCTTTGGATGAGTGTCTCCCTGGTTTTACTATACTTGGAAGTTTTCTTGGAAAAATCAGAAGTACTCTTGTGGTCCAGACTATTCCAGGTGCTAATACCACCAAATGCTCTATGTTTGGGATTCAACGACATCGTCTATGCTTATTCGGCAAGAATAAGATATCGTATATAAGGAACAAAATAACAACATGAATCAATCGGTGCGGTTGAACAACTTGTTATTAATCTATAACTTTAGTTCTAAAAAACTTAAAATATTCATAGAGGCTAAAATTGGCTATGTCGGACCAAGCAGAAGGACTACGAAGGAAACGTGGACGACCAACTAGAAGAACTTCAGAAAATTTGAGAATAGAAGATGGGGATAGGACAAGTCATATATTGTCCGGGTTGGAAGTATCAACATTAAGAAAGGCATTCAATAACGAAGCTAAATATAACTTTGAAAAGTTTTTGGATACTTCTATTCCTGAACAATATACGATTGATATTTTGACTGAAGAAAACGTACCGAAACGGTTGATCTCGTATGAGAATGAAGAATTCATTACTAGTGAACAATCATTTCAAGAATTGAAAAAGTTAGTAAATAAAAAATTTCAAATAAATTTGCTTGATCATGAGAGACTTAAAGGACCATCAAAGGCCATGTATAATGTTGGAGTTGACCCGCTGGATGATTGTGTATATATGAAGGCACATGAGAAGTTTGAAAGAAAAGAACGTAAATTTTTGCAGACGGATAGAGATCGTATGCTAAACGAAGTTGATAATTGTATTGAGCTTCTAAATTTATTAGGTACTGGTATCAAACGTGGAACGCTGAAGGACTGTTTGAAATATTATGTGGTTGAAGATGTAGAATTGAGTGAAGAACAGCTTTTTAGATTAAGACAAGTATTAGGCACTGTATCGCTCATTAATGATGTTAATGATGATATTGAAATGGTTTTGAAATATAGGCTGACAATCAGAGAGATTGGATCGTTTTTGTTGAATTTTATGAAAATCAAAACGCTAGAAAGATTATTGAAAAAAGAAGTGTTAAGGACACAATCAATTGATACGACACGATTTATTGAGCCTACTACTGAAACGAACGTTAATGAGCTAAAAAGGAAAAGGTTACTTGATCGAAATAAAAGGATGGGTAAGGTTGTTGAAGTTAGATTTAAAGATGGTGTTAAACTGGTTATCGATCCTATAAGTAAACCGAAAGTAATTATATCTAAACAAAGTTTATAAAAATTGTTTATTTAGAGGATAAGTCTTTGATGATTGGATGAGATTGAAGAATTTCAATCCAAGCATTAATATGAGAATACTGGACATAAGGAGCATGAGCTTGAAGACCAACAATGACGCCATGAGCAAAAATATCTGCAACTGTAATCCTATCTAGTGCTAAATATTTGTTGGTTGATAAATGATTGTCAACATAATTCAATAATTTATTTAAGACAGCCAAGGCATCTGATTTCTCTTCGTCAGTCTTGGAACGAAATTTCAATTGACCACTTGCAACAATGATGTCGTGGTTGAAAAAAGCTAACCATCTCAAAGTTTGAGCAGTTTCTTCAACATTTGAACCCAAGAATGAAATATCTTTAGCAACGGAATTAAGATAATACACAATCGCAACTGTTTCGGTTAATTTAACTCCTTTATCGGTAATCAAAGCTGGAGTTTTGTTTAACGGAAATAATTTGTTGAAGTTGTCAACTTTAGTACCGTCTTCAATCTCGAACGACAAACCCAAATATTTAACGAGAGCACCAAGCCAGTTTGATCTTGAAGCATTCGGTCTAATGTAGATAGTTCCATGGGAAAAAGTCATTGTCAAAAGATTGTTTTTTGTTTGGTTGTTTGATTATTGTCAGGTGTCCAATCTTTTTCCCAGCAGTAATTGTGATTTAAAATAGAGGATACCATGGCAATTTATAGCTGTAAACTAAATGTGAATTTTAGTCGAATCAGGAAGACGAAATTCTTTGAGAATGTGGATGGCTGATATTAATAAAGGATGCCACAGCTCGACTTCAATTATGTGGCTGAAGTGAATCCCAGATTATGTGGCTAATTTTTCAAGTCAACCGCTGTTTGTGTGGCCTATTCTGTAAAAGTATGTTCCGTAATGTTGCTCCCAGAGAAATGCCGCTTTAAGACATTTATACAATTGAACAAATATGTACCAGTAATCTTTTTGGTATATATGAGAAATTTTGTACTAGCGATAGTTTGCTGTTTAGCGTGCGATTTAGCAAGCACGATAATCCAGCAATAACACTTTCAAAAAAACTACAGTTCATAAGACTTCCGAACATAAGAGAATACGAATAACGATGTTGTCGACCAATTGGTCAACTCAATATACATGCTAAGCTGAAACGGAATTTTCCTTCAATTTGCTCAATTGCAATAATCAGAGGCATTATCACATGGTCGCCGAAGGTGCTATTTTATTACTATTCTTCATGTCTTTACTCTGTTGAAATAGAGCAGTAGAATATTTTTTACGTAATGTCTGCTGCGGGAAAGTAACTTCTGGTTGTAAAGAAGATGAACGTGGTAATTACTTCAAGCAAGAAACTAAAGACTTAAGTCTTATACATTTTGTAGCATTCTTACAGCAGATCGGTAAATAGTTCAATCTGTAGGTTTCTTACGTAATTTTATTCCCCAAAATTCATGTTCACAACATGTAATTATTATGCTTCAGGGCAATTTCGAACAACGGCCCGTACTTAAAAAATCATACAGATTAACCTGTTTCCCTTCATATGGCCCTTGAATTAGACTTGCCCAAAGTTACACTAAAAAATGACGAAGTTCCTCCACTTATACTGGATAGCATATGCAAAAACATAACAGATTTTCATGATTTAATGAATCTAAGTCTCGTTAATAAACGAACCTATAATTATATAAACAATAATACTGCTCTATGGATTGGCTATTTGAGGCAAATAAATGTTTGGGATGATTCTAATGCTAAGATTAAACCTTTAAATATTGACGATTCCAAATTAAATCCACTGAACTGCTTGAATTTCAAAACTAATGATCCAAACATTTCAAGAGATTTATTTATTACCATTTGTTCAATTTTATCACCAATAATAAAACAAGTCTTGATTGATAATTATTCAAATTTTCAAAATTTATCGATTTTTACTAAATTTAGTACACCAGTTTATCAAGCAAAGTTATTCAGCAATATTGGAAATTTTTTAAAAATATACGGAATCCATGAAAGTTATAGCAGCCTAATAATTAGATTTAATACAATCTTGAATTTATTTTTGAATTCAATAATAAATGAGATTGCGATTCAGTTAAAGGATGAACAATTTGCAACTGTTTTGAAATTGATCATTGCATTGGATAATTTAAACTTTTCAAATAATCAAATCGTTATTGACCCATTGGAATCATTAGTGGAGTTTTTCATCAACAAGTATAATGATGATTATATATACTTATCGAGTGACGACTTAACTAATCAATGCTTTATAAAAGAACCTGAAAACTCTAAGAAAAGGGGCACCGTTAAAGGATTTTCATTTGATTTTAACAAAGTCGATGAAATCTTCCGGAATATTGAAATAATATTGAACAAGCAATTAGTTGAAATAAGTCATATATTTCAAGTCAAAAGAGAATCAGATTATTGCGAAATTGATGAAATTCCGATTATCTTGAAAGTTTTAGAGAATTTTTTGAGCAATCATCTAATTGGCGGTTTGATTGATAGAATAATTTCTAAATCAAAGCAAATTGATTTGTTAGAAGAAATTGTAAAACCTACAGATACAGGTCATCAGTCGTTTGATGAAGATCCAAATATAAACATAATGAATGAACAGTCATTATTTTTTCAATGTGTTCCATACGTTCATTCCAAATTAATTTCGACCTTGCAAGTTTTGACATATCCAAAGACTGAGATTATCTTGAACTCAAGCGAAAAGACAAAAATGAACTACACAAGAGTGGTTTGTGAACTTGTTAATTTCTATTACGAACAGTATCTTATTGATTTTTCAAATGAACTACCTAAACAATGTCATATCTCGCTGATTCAATTAGTTTCTTCCTGGCAGAGTAGTAATATTAAAACTCAAAAAAATATTGAACATGAAATTTTAAAATTAGTTGATGAAGATGAAAATGCCTATAAAAAGTCCAATTTTGAAATATTTACGACTTTTGCTAACTTGTTTGGTTTCAAATCAAACCATGAAGAACAAGAACAAGAACAAGAACAAGAAAAACCGAAAGAGAATGTTGATGGGGAAGAAAATCAGGTTAAACTAACCAAAATGGCAGCAAAGCTAAAAATTTTAGTTACAAAGGTTGCATCACTGAAAACTCTAATTAGTCTTGATTTAACTGTTTTACTTCTGCAACATATTAAAAACAGCTATGAATTATTATTGGGACTAACTAAGTATTCAACTACTGAACAACTAAACAAACAACTTTTTAGTACGTGCACCAATATTTTTAGTGATATGCTGACAGTATTAATCAATAACCATATTAAGCCAGGTTTTACAGAGGCATTGAAAAGATTAAAGAATTATAGACCAATCGATACAGACACACATAATCTAACGCATAAAAGTGAGATTTTAGAACCTGTCAATAATTTTATTGAACTCGTTGATGTTGGAGATTTAATATTACAAATGATTAATGTATTTTATAATCATGAATTAATTGCTAGTGGTATAATATCTAATAAGCACAGAAATTTTGGTTCAAAGGATTTCCTTAAAATGAATAATATTGAAAAATCCATTAAATTGCTAGAGTCCACACTTGATACATATGTTGCAAATGGATTAGATATTAGTATTGATTTGATTATATCTGAAATTCGTTTCAAAGTTGAGGAATGCATTGGAGAAATTCCAATTAACTCTAAATCCAAATCAACTAATTCCACACTTTCAATTAGATCTAGAAATAAAGTAAAACCACCGCAATCATCATCTTCCATGATTACTACGACTACAGTTAACACAGTGAATACTATGAATACACAATATACAATGAGTAATGAGTCAACAGTTTATAACATTAACAGTATCGAAGCATTACCTCTAAATGAAGGTTTAACTACAGAATGGTGTCAAATATGTTTGACAGTATTGGAGAATCATTTTAGTTTACTTGAAGATTCTATTGATAAATCTATCATGGAAGCATTTAAGCAAGAACTAGGAGATAGATTAATTACATTTCTGATACAACTAATACTGAAAAAGTTTAAAATTTCAACTATTGGTGGAATTCAATTTAGCTTTGATATCAATGCATTATACTCATACTATCAACAGAATAGAATTAGACCGGCAATAGAATATTTAATTGGGTTTAAGAAGATTGATCAGTTATACTTTGTTGATTGTTCAAGTATAAAATCTAATCAATTCAAATTACAATGTAAAGAACTAGGAAAATTGATTATTGATATTGGACGTGAAAATGGAGTTTTCACACCTGAAGAAGTTTATCAATTTGTTTCTAGACGTCTTGATTGGGTTAAAGTTAAGAAAAACGTAGATAAAATAGTTTACGGATTTGGAGCTGATGATTGTGTTATCATGTGATTAGAGAACTATATAGAGTTGTAAAAAAAAAGAATCGAAAGGTAAAGACGTAAAAGCATGTAATCATAAATGAAGTTTCGTAAGAGCAATGAATAAATAAGTCAATAAGTAGACAACCAACCGTAAAGCAAAAAAAACAAAAAATACATGGTGAAATGTAAAAGATTTAGTGAAAGAATATTATAGAATCAGTTTATCCAGTTGATCGTGCCAAAAATATCTAGATCATCTAGTTGTAGTTGGGGATCACATTTATTTTTTGAAGAGCTTAAATCGGTAGATACAACCGGTTTACTCTGATCTAAATTTCCTGGATTTGTCAATTTAAGTATTTCATTTGAATAAATTATAACTAAATCGACCTTATTTCTAAAATTATTAAAATTTTGTTTATAATCATCATAATTTAAACCGTTATTGTCGAATTTTATTCTATTTTGAATTTTCCTAAAATCATTCAACTCAATTGATTTAAATTTTTGATTTAATTTTTTCAAATCGCTAATTAATCCTGGTAACAAATTTGACTTGAAACTATTCATATTGAAAATATCAATCAAACTTGAATCTATTTTAATTGATGAATCAAAATCCATTAGAGTATTGAAAACGATTTTTGTGTCATTAAAGTCAATAAATGAGATCAATTTATTGAATAAATTAATATATAAGTTATCGTCGTTCGGATGACTATTTAAAAAATAAGGGCAGTAAACCAATTTTGTTATTATTAAAGAAATGAACTCCAATGAAATTTTAATTATAATTGGGCATTTTAAAAGATTTAAATTTTCAATATTTGAGTAATATTGTTGGGCAATTTGAAAAGTTTTATTGATTTGGTTTTCAAAATTTGAACCTAAATTTGAACTTTGAGGTTCAAAAAGATTGAATATTAATTCTAAAAAATTGAATGAAATGTTCAAGATTATATCTTGATTTGAATTTAATTTATAGACTTTTTTACTTTTTTTGATAGTTTCCAATTTAAATTTCCAATTTGACAATGATTTAATTAGTAATGCATTTTCATCATTTAATTTATCAATGCAATTATTGTTGAAAACAAAATGATCTAATAATTTTGACAATAAAATTGTAGTATTAAGTAGTTGACCTAGATAAGAATTTTTATCCTTTGATTCTTCTAAAATAAAGTCTAATGGTTGATTCCATTTTAAGCCTAATCTAAAACCGTAAAAATTACCCAAAATGTAAATTGTACACCAAATATTTTTTTTATAGTTGTTATTCTCATTGTCATCGATGTATTTTTCAATATTATTAAAGTTAAGACATTTTAATTTGCAGTTTTCTAGCCATTGGAAAAGTGAAGTATCCAATTCATCATCAATATCAAATTTTGTTGATTTAATTTTGATTGGAAAACAGCAAAGTAACAGAACTGCTGATAGTTTATTATAAGTTTGTAATTCAGTTTCAGTTGATTCGTTATTTAAAAATTTCAAAATCTCTTTAATTATGAACTTGGTATAAATATCAATATTACCGCTTATAATGTAAACAATTGACCAGAATAACAGCTTATTTGAATTAAATAAAGAATCAATGGAACTAATTTTATCAAAAATTGGAATTAGTGGCAAATAATTATTATTGAAATTTTCGATAATTTGGTTTATTTCAATAAATGAAAAACAACAACAGTCATTTAAACTGTATAATTTGTAGTTGTTATTGATAGCTATTTCATCATTATCTGAAAAGTCCGGAGAAATCATTTCAGAATTAAGATCTGAAATTGAATTTGGATTTGAATTTGGATCTGGATTTGGATTTGAATTTGGATTTGAATTTGGATTTGAATTTGGATTTGAATTTGAATTTGAATTTGGGTTATGTTCAGTAACAACGGTGTCAAATTTGCTTAGTATATTGTTAATTGAATTGCTATTATTAGAAATGATTGAATTTTCATAAATGTAGTTATCATTGTCATTAAAATTATCATTGTTTATAATATTGTTTGAATCAAAATCTCTTTTACAAGTTTCAATATCAACCAGACCTTCAACTTTTAGACCTTTTTCAGAACATAATGATTTCAAGTAATTATCCTTCTTGATTAGATCGTCCACTAAATTTTTCAAATGTTCTATATCGGATGATAAATTTTTAATAATATTTGACCTTTTAACGGGTATGACTACTTCTAGTTCGCAAGTTAAACCTCTTTTTAAACATGAAGAGCAAGAATTAGGTTGAGTTTCCATATAGTTACATTTGGTTTTATGTTTTCTGCAACGAGAACAAGATTTCAAATGTTTTGGTTTTGGTTGATTTTGGATTTGAGCACGATTTACATTTTCACTTACATGTTCATTTAAATGTTCATTTCGTAAATTCTGGATGATTTGAGTGTTTTGTGGTGGTTTTATTTTGAGAGTTAAATTTGAAGGGTCAATAATTTTTGCTAAACTTGATGATTTCAAAGGAGATGAAGCGACGGTTATTGAAGAGTTTGGAGATGAATGAGTCGACAGTTCCGCATCTGAGTTGGAGATGGAGGACGAGGGAGACAATGAAAACAAAGCTGAAGAGGATGAGGAGGAAGATGAAATCGAGGCAGTTTTAGGTTTTTTGGGAAGACTGGTGTTTGTGGTAGTTGAACCACTGTTTGGGAGTAAGGGAATTAATTTTCTTTTTTGATTCGGCATAATAAGGGCATAGAGAGTGTAAGCAAGAGTATGAATGAATGGGAATGAGACTGAGGATGAGAATAAGAATGAGAATGAAAATAAGAATAGGAATAAGAATAATAAGATCTAGTGGATAGCAGAAGTGGAACAGAAAAGCAGCTATACAGTGACAGGACGTATGTACAAGGGAAAGTGAAGGTACTAAGAATTGTGAAGAGACGGATAAATAAATAAACAAACAAAGAAATAGGTAGAAATAGAAAAATAGATGGATAGCAAGCAACACCACCGAAAAACAAGCAAGTCAGCAAGCTAGAAGAGCAGAGAACGGGGATGTCGACGGAGAATCAGGGAAAGAAGGAACCCACGGAAGGACCCCTTGCTCTGTCTGTAGCTGTAACTTCACCACCTCCAGGACAGCAGACGTAAAACCGTGGAAAAACAACAAAACCACTCCGCGACAACCGGCTTCCGCTCCTTTTCCACTTTTTCATCTGCGGGAATTTCTTCTCCTCACCCTCCAACACCGACGTAGCTGCTCTCAACCCGTATGCTCTCCAGATGCCCCCTTCGTTCCACCCCCTCTGCCTCTGCTCTGTCGGCTGCTTCGTCTGCCCCACAGCCGCAATCGTAGTCCTCCAGAATGGTGGTGCAGTCGTACTGGGCCTTCCCCAACCGCTCGTTCACCTTGTTGTGGATAAAACATCCCCATATGGCCGCATTCTTCCTGGAATTGACCTGCGGTGGGAACTTGTCCAACAACTTGATGAAATGTCGTGCACAATCCCCACAGGGATATACCTGTGCAAACGATTCGATGTAGTTTTTCAAATGCTGTTTTTGTTTGCTACTCGGCTCATCGGGATACCTGGCCAAGATTGTATGCAGCAACTTCCAGGCTGCATTCCCCAATTCCGCCTTCAATGTCTCATTACCCATCTGTGGCATGAATGGTGTGTCGATTCCATCATATTTAGACTCAACACTTTGACTGCTTATTGGATTTTCATTGTCGTCTCGCTGACTGTGGATCTTCGTTTGACTGTTGCTGAACAGGTGATACGTCAATACCAGCAGTATTACTACACTGATCAGCACAGTCCGATTGCTTCTGCCTCCTATACCCTTCATCTTCATATTGTTCTTGGTCTTGGTATCAATGTTGATCTAGATATTGACCTTGGCCTTGACCTTGACTTTGTTTTTCAGCGTAGTCTACTCTGTTTCACCAGATCATTCACACCAACGCACCATCACACCACAATATCTGCGCATACCATCTGGAGAAATCAATAAAAAGCCTCTCTTTGTACGCGCTCGGCGTTAAACCTGCACGCGCTGATTGACACATCAAATGTAGCGGTTGCTAATTTGAACGATACCACAACCTTTTTCCGTAAAAAGGATGGTTAAACCATTAACCAATGTCACATCAAAACAACATCAATGCTATCCAAATCAACTCAGCTAGAGAGTTTCACAGATTGACTACTGGCAGTAGATTTCCCCCTCAAACCAGATCGGTGCCAAATAAATCTGCATCACCAGCTGTCTCCAACCAGGCAGCATTTCAAATCAATACGCATAATAATAATAATGATGATAATAATATTCACAATCACAACCCTTGCTGTCCCCATTGTAATCGGATTATAATACCTGCACCTGTCGCCTCGTTACCGCTAACGGATAATCCTTCAATTTGCATCAATGATAAATGGTATATATGCACACAAAGGAAACCTATATTGAATGCTACTGAAATCGATAATTTTGAAAAGATCTTACGTGGGATACCCGTTCCTGAAATGATCTTTGGAAATAACAAGGTCGAAATATTGCTTAATGATGAAAACACCGTTAAATTTCATATAATGTTTAATACCTTGGATGCGTTAAAACTGGTTGAAATAAATCCTTCAAACTTAATTCAAGTCAGTTATGCTAGCGATTGGTTTAAAAGTCGTCAATTGAAACACCAGAATTCAGAAACTGTGTCTCTTGAAGTTCATAAACCATATGATTGGACATATACATCTAATTATAAAGGCACTACCTTTAAAGGTAATTGGATAGTTGATGATTCAAATTCTCATCAAATACCCCTGGACAAGTTGACAAGTAACAATCCTATTAAATTTTTTGATGACATGATTCTCTATGAGGATGAGTTGGGAGATAATGGAATTTCCATACTAAACATCAAGGTTAGAGTCATGTCAGATTGCCTTTTATTATTACAGCGTTTGTTTGTACGTGTTGACGAGGTTTTGGTTAGAATTATAGACACAAGACTATACATTGATTTCGATGATAGTGTAATTATAAGGGAACAAAAATCCATGCAACAAGAATACAATTTACTATTGAAACAGTCCATTGGTGCAGATCCGAAAAAGTTGATGAGAGATATAAATTGGTGTTGCAGTAAATTACCGGTTACCAGCGTGATAAGGGATTATATAGTTTTATAGCGTTCCATATATAATAATATATATTTGACTGCGAGGAATGTTTTTCCATTGGTTTGCAACATGAATTGTAATGACTCTTTTTTCTTTTTTTTCCGTTCTTTTTCCTTATCAATTATTCAGCAATGAAACTGTGGAATAGCACCAGATATATTTCTAGCAAGAGAAAATTGGCAGTTGTAGGTTCGGGCCCTTCAGCTTTTTATACAGTTTTGAACATTCTCAAAGAAAAACCCAATGATTTCCAAATAGACATGTTTGAAAAAACACCTTCGCCGTTCGGCTTAGTGAGATATGGAGTTGCTCCTGACCATCCAGAAGTGAAAAACTGCATAGACAGATTTAACGATGTTAAAGATTACATATCTACGGGTGCATTCAAATATTATGGTAATGTCCCGGTATCGGAATTTGAATCTAAATCTGAATCTGGATTGTCATTAAGATCTTTATATGAAAATTATAATGGTGTTTTATACGCATATGGATCATCTGAATCAAATATCCCAAACATATCTGGTAGCTTACATCCCGCCGTACTGGATTCCTATTCTTTTGTTGGATGGTATAATTCACATCCTAATTTTCAGCAAAATCTGATTCCATTAGATAAAGTCAAAAATGTTACTATTATAGGTAATGGTAATGTTGCAGTTGATATTGTGCGTGTGTTACTTGCACCTGTCGAGAAACATTGGAAAGGTACAGATATTTCTGATGCTGCATATAATATGTTGAAAAAAAGTACAATTGAAAATGTTAATATTGTTGCTAGAAAGGGTGTACTAGAAAGTAAATTTACAAATAAAGAATTGAGAGAGCTGTTAGAATTAGATAAAAATGGTGTTTATTTTACCGGATGGGATTCTTCTAAGTTTGAGGATGAACTGAAAGATGTTAAGCTTGATAGAATAAATAAACGTCGTATTTCATTATTGACTAAGTATGGTGATAAACCTGTCCCTGTCAAAGCCAACAAAAAATGGAATTTACAGTATTTGAAAAGTCCGATTGGAATTAAAGTTAAAAACGATGAACTCTTAAGGGAAGTTATATTTAGTGAGAATAAGATTATAAAACGTGAGAATAACAATGATAGTAATGATGGTCAATGGGAAATCAGAACAAGTGGTAAAATATCATCAGTCGAAACTGATTTGTTGATTCTTGCTACAGGCTATAGATGCAAACCATTGTCTGAATTTAAAGAGTTAGGTATACCATTTAAAAATGGTAGAATTGAGAATTCTAATGGTAAAGTAAATGGAATTGATAATTCTTACTGTGTTGGTTGGGTGTCTAATGGATCCAACGGTAACATTAACAGTACAGTCGTTGATAGTATGAATGTAGCAGATCTTATTGTTAACGATTTACAGAGTGCCCAAAAACGTGGTAGAGAGGGTATAGAGCAAATTTTAGAAGATAAAAAGATTAAGGCAATTACATGGAATGATTGGAATAAGATACATCAACATGAAATTAAGAACGGTGCTTCTGTTGGTAAACCTTATGAAAAAATGGATTTCTCCAAAATGCTTCAATTGATTGATTCAACAAAATAATAAATAAGTAATAAATATAGATAATAAATATAGATGATAAATAATAGTTTTATATATAATTATTTCTAACAATAATAGTACTAAAAGTCATATAAAAATCGTTAAACTAAAGTAAAAATTGATAACTTAATGATGTTCCTTTTCGTGGGATAAGTGGAAATAGTATTCTAAACCGTAACCGAGGAATAGGAAAGCTAAAGCAAAATGAAGGACTGGAGCACCTTTGTTTCTGTATGCTTCTCTGTAAATTGCAAATGGAGTCTTTGGAGATTCAAAGGTTGCAGCACCTCTTGGTAACTTAGAGTAGAAAGCAACAATGCTTTGCATTCTTTTTGCTGCTGGGTTGGAGCCCAAGTTCTATATTAATTGAGATGTTAGTATTTAATCTATGAATGTTCACATGATAGCAATAGCGTCATGTCTTCATGTGAGGATATACATACAGCTGGAGAAGCAATCTTAGGTGGGATCAAGGTGGTAAGAGATCTTCTGAAAATGGTGGACATAGTTATGGTCGATATCTACTCTGTGGTTCTACAATCACCCAACACTGATACAACGTTAGCATCATCAACAAAATTTGGTGCCAAAGACGCTTGATTGCCACTGAGAGACGCACCCACCAGCGCTGCGAGTGCTCATTGGCCTTTTCCTATGCACAATCGGCGTGTACATCTGTACATGTTTGACATCAGCTATCTTACGTAATCTAGAGCGGTCGATCGTCGACCCCCTTGAGCGGAAGGCTCATCGGAGAGGAGAACTTCGCTGGCAGGGGTCTATCTATATATTATCGGCAGAAGAAAGGAGTGCTATTTTCTGCATTAACCAGTAATACGTGGTGAGACAATTTATTGCTCACAGGCTAGCCGAAAAGGGCAATTTATTATTTTGGCTGCCACTTACTGCGGCCAAATGAGTCGCTTCCCCCCCCCCCTTTCTGCTGAGCATGACACGACTCCTATAAAAACCGGCACTTTGCTGCTCTCCGCATTTTGTTGATTCGTCCTTCTTTTCCTTTTCCAGTAATAGATATCAATATCAGTTCCCCTGTTCTATAGCTGATCAGTTCTTCATCAAAAGTACCTACTATATTCACGCTTCTTTCTTCCTGGATTGAGCATTGCGGTTTTATTTCCAAACATCAAGGTCTACATCATGAGGTCGCCATCTATTATTCCTTTAAAGCTAAATTATTCTTTATCAAATAACAATAAAAATTCTTCTTTGGATAACAAAAATATTATAGTTAATAAAAAGAGTATTAATACTAGTAAAAATTCAGTATCGAAAGAAAATAACACAATAAATTTTAATAGTAATAATGATAATGTCTTCCAACTTGATGAGACCTTAACTTCATCAATACCAGATTCACGTTTATCCATTGGTCTTGAAAATTCAGATATTATTGGATGGTCACTTGATTATTCAAATGATAGCAATCCTAAAACTGTGACTATTTTAAATAACCTTGATAACTTTTTCAATAACTTCAATCTCAACAATCAAATGACTCCTGATAATGATTACGATTACATTGATAATGTTAATATCAGTAGTGATAATTTGAACTTTACTTATAGTAAAATTAGTTCATTAATTAGTAATAATCATTTTGATCATTCCTTTTCTTCTTTAAACTCTTCATTTATTTGTTCAAGTCCACCACTTTCAAGGTCAAATTCTCCACTGTATAAAAAAGTGCATTCAAATTTGATTAGCTCGATTTTATCAAACAATTCGGATTATTCAATTAACTCAGTTAAGAAAAGGAAAGTTGGTTTAAACTTTTCAAATTTGAATTCTAATCATTTAAATTTAACTTACCTTAATTATACTTTCACAAATAATATTAATTTAGCTGCTGCGTTCGATTTAGAATTTTCTTCTTTCCATGAAGATAGGTTGAGAATAATAAAGAACCTAACTGTGAATGAAAATCTAGATGATGTGTCGGTTAATTCAGTAATAAATTTATTAAAATCAAAAAATCTAATTGTAAAATTCGAAATTTTAAAGAAAATCTTAAATTTTGGTGATTTCATATATATTAGCCAACCTCAATTGAATATTCCTTGGCAGCTAAAAGTTAAATTGATTCTTGGTGAACTAGATCAAAATTTGAGCGACTATCAATTTTATAGACTCTTCCTGATGGATTTTATTATTTTGTTATCTCTTATGGATTCAACTACAGCCTTTATCATTGAACAAGAATATTCGTTCAATTCAAAAAACACAGATAAAGAACTTTCAATTTTGCTGAATTTTTATGATAATTTAGATTCCTATAAAATTAATACTATTAGAAATTGCTGCACATTACAATCATTCGATTATGATTTGTTAGAAAAGTTGACATATTTATTTTGGAAAACTGAGGATCCATTGATTTGTCAAAACTTTAGACAAATACTTGAACGATAATCTATCAACTCTGTTTTATTTATTTTGCGTTATAAAATGTTGTCTGTATAAATCTTTTTTTTTATTAATTTTTTCGTTGGTATCTGATTTTCATGATGTTAAATATTTTGGTTTGCTCGCCTAACAGGTTTTTTCTTTATCTTTGCTCTGCCTTATTTAGTTTCCTTAATATACCGAAAGTAATTCTGGTATTTTCATTTCAAAAAAAAAAATGATCGAACAATGGCTATATCGACAAGTAAGTTCATTATAAATTCATTTTTTTGTTTGCAAAATACTAACTCCGCACTTATAGTTGATCACATCACCTCGGTTTCATTATTATGTCCGTGTGCTGCACGCAATGATGAATAACTTGCCACCACCTCCACCGCCAGGTGGAATACGTTCCCCTTTGGATTCAGGCATAGCAATGGGAATGGGACTAGGAACAAAACATTTTTCTAAGTATGGGAAATTTACGCCCACAATAAGGCAGAGATGGATGGCATATTTTATTGTTTGGCGACAAGAAATGAAGGATACATTTTTGTTTAGAAAATAAAGGCTACATAACTACATTGAATATTAAAAATTGGTTTTAACTATACTTAGTTCATTCTTTGGATTCCTAAACGAAGAGGTTGTTGCTACCGTCACATTGTCAGGTAATGTTAAAATCATCTTTTTGTTATTGTTATTGGTAAATTCACCAATAACAATATTTTCTTCATACATTCGAATTTTATAACAATCTCTTACATTTGACACTACTTTATTAAAATCCCATGCAACAGCAAATGGCCCAATTGATGATACAATATGTGTTGGTAACTCACCATTACTTGTTTCATTAAATGTGGCAACTGAAAACTTTAGTTGTTTACCATATTTTTGTTTGATATATAATATATGTTGCGGATTAAGTTGTAATCTTCTGGGTAACGGTTTATCAGTAACGCTGAAACTTCTTTCAAATCCAAGTTTATCCTTAAATTTCCCATCTTTGATCAATAAATCAATTAAGAGTAGATAGGTAGAACATGTAGCTAATAAATACCTACCGTTTGATGACATTGTTAATCCAAGAATTTCATCTCCTAATGCAGGCAATAATGTTTTAGCATTCTTACCTAGTTGATCGTATAGTCTGATCTCACCATTTTTACTCGCAATTGCGATATATCCATGACCTGTGGTTGAAATCTGATTGAAATTCGTCTTACTTTTATAATTTTTTAATTCATTATCTGAAACAAAACCTCTTTTCATTCTTGGATCAACTCTAAACATGGATTGAGAACTTATACCCAAGAAAGTTTGATCCGGTGTTAAATCGCTAAACTTTTTGTTTGTAGTGAAACCTTCAACACTAACATCAGCATTGTCCCTTTCCATCTGCCAGTCTTCAACAACTTTACCATATTCCAAATCAACCTTATGTAAATTGTTCAAATTTTTGCTATCTTGGACAACCATTATTCTATCATTATCTAATAACATCATTTTATCCGGCGTCAATGTTTTTTTTGCATCTTTAGAGAAAGACAATCCATCAATTGCAGTGGAAAACTTTATACCTGAATCTTCATCAGTCTTGAATATACCAATCTTGTCACCTCTTGAAATAAACGCTCTGTTGGTTTTTAAACCCATCACCAAACCTGAATTCTTCTGTGATTTAACAAATTTGGTTTCTTCCTCATCAGACTCATCAGACTCATCGGATTCAACATATTTTTTGCCCTTAAACCTGAAAATGGATTTTTTAGTTTTGACTTCTTCTTCCCCTTCTTCTGACTCTTCTTCGGACTCTTCTTCCTCCGAATTTGTTTCCGAGTCATCAATGTCCATATTATCAAATGATTCAAGCAAATAGTTCTCATCCAACTTACTCTCTGGCCAGTTTACTTCATTTTTATATTGCCAATGAAGTTTCAAGAATAAGGATTGGAACGACTCATAAACTGCCGTGTCATCAAATTTCAATAACCAGGTGAACGCATCAGTTCTTGTGAAAATATTCAGTAAAAACGAGAGCTGTTCTATTTTAAATGATGGATCTAACTCATTAGTAATTGAAGTCGCAAAAAGTGTTATATCACTAATATTATTATTGACTTTCAAACAATAATTATACCGTGAAACTTCGTGTAAAGAAACAGTTGAATTTTTAGATTCAAGTGAAAACGTTTGCGCTTCTGAATCAAATACAAATGCCATACAGGAGTACTTCGCAAGTAATTTCATTTCATTTATTGGTTCATGCGTTGCGGTAGCATTTCTTGCTGTCGTTGTTCCTGCTGTAGATGGTGTTCTCGCTGATCCAAAATTTTCAGGAGCATCCACAAAATTTCTATCATCTTCTTCATCATCATCGGTCACTCCTGTATCAGCGCCTGCTGCAATTAAATCTTCGTATTCATGATCTGAATCATCCATATCATCTTCTTCGTACTCAAGATCGATATTTTTATCAGATTTTATCAAATCAGGCATATTCAGATGATTCGTAATGGATGATGCATCGGTTGAGCCTAAGTAATTACTAAAAATATCATTTCTTGCAATAATAAATTCTCTTATATCTTGCATCCGTATGTTTCTACTTGGCTTTTTATATTTTGTCTCATACTTGCATTTATAAATGCTCATCATGAATTGCTCAATTGTATCGTTTGCAACTGTTGTTGTAATTCTATATTCAAACATATCACCAAAATCGCCTTCCATGTCCCTCCAAGAAATAATTTTTTGCTCGTATCTTTCAAAAAGGCAAATTTTTAAACCTGAATCAATTACAAATGTTTTTAAAATATTAGATTCATTCTCAAAATAATTTTCATCATCTTCAGAAGCTTCAGTTTCTTCGTCACTTAATGAGCCCGAATCTGACTGGTTTCCTTTCCACACCACCAATTGGTGGTTAAATGGATGATTGGTGGAACGAATTGTCAAAATCGCATTATTATAAAGACACTCATTTTCCGATTTTGGCGATGAGGGTGAGCGTACCAAATATAACTGACCTGATGGAATCATAACAGAATTATCTGTTGTGTAATTATTATGTGTTTTAAAGAATCGCTTAACAATATTCATCTTGTGAATACGTGTATGTTTGAAGAAGAAAACAGAAACAGTAAATCGCCGTGAAAGAAAAAAATTGAGATGAACTTAACTTTTCCAGCGATAAGATTTTTTTTCTTGATTTTTCATATTTTTAAATTTGAACTAGCCTGTCTTCCATTCAACATATCAAGAGAAACGCCACATGTACATGTCTAAATTAATACAAAGACGGATGCTGCATATTTCGCAAGAGACTTATAAATCAAGCAGCAAAAGACCATCATCTTGGGATTTGCCTGATCTGGATAAATTACCTGGAGGATTCAGAGGTAAAGTGTATAATAAGAGGGACTGGAACGAGTATTTATCCAAAAATACTCAGATTTTGCAAAAGGAGGAAGCAAATGATGAACTACAAGCATCTAAACAGGTACTAAAACCTCCTCCAAGGGCCTGGAGAAAAAATAAAGATTTACCACAATGGTTAAGAAACAAATATGCCTTACGAGAAAAGGCCACGAAAATAGATTTATCTGAGGTCAAAAAACTAAGCCCGATCACGGCAAGAGCTATACGAACACTTCATGACCAGTTTCCTGAAGAGTTACCAAATGAAAAATTAGCAGAGTTTTTTAAAGTCTCACCAGTTGCAATTGCGAAAATTTTAAAGTCAAGATGGAGCCCAACTAGTACAGAGTTTAGTAAATTAGAGAAAAGATGGGAGAAACACACCGTTAATCAAATATCCAAGAAAATGGTGGCAAACAAATTTAATGAATTCATTAAAGAAAAAGAGCGTAAACTTAAAATGGAAATTCCACCGTTTTTCAGGCAAGAATTGTATGAGTATTACCAGGAACACGGTTTAGGTCACGTCGATGATGACTTCAACGAGCTAAATCAAGCTAGAATAGAAAGGGAAAGGCAGAAAGACGAAAAATTATCTAGTTATATTAATACCATTGTTAGTAGTAACGGTAAACATAATATATAAAATTGACTTTTAATGTTGAGATTACATATGAATTTTTACAACATAGAAGTAAGAAAAAATAACTTCAATTACCTGGAGTCTATTATACGTTTCATTTCGTCAAAATTGTCATTGACAATATCCAAATAGTTGAACTTATATTTTGATAAATCTTTTCTACCCACGTGGATATGAGAAACGGGTTTTCTGAATAGCATCTCACGTGGATGTTCTGATGTAACAACATCTAGATATGTCCTGAGCTGTTTGATTTGATATAGTAATGAATACATTTCAGGATCGCCATTATTGTATCCTGAATTTGATAACTGTGTGTACTCGGCAACCTTAAACTCTCTCATTTTGTTTTTTAAGCTTTGTATGCTTTTGACCAGTTTAATCGAACTGTAGTTAACTTTTTTATTCAATTCATCGAATGTTGCATTATTATCTACACTGGCATCTGAGAATTTAACCTCTTTGCCGTCTTTTTCATTGCTAAATTGCACTGTATATGCTTTCTTCTTTGCATCCCTTGTAAAAAACTCGTACTCGGATTGCTTTAGTTCCTCCATTATAACGTCATCAGAGGATACCGTTCGATCAACGTATGTTTTCCCATTATATGTAACATTAATATTGGGTACATTTTTGACAGATTTTCTCAACCTGGCGGATAATTCTTTAAGCTTCTTGTATGCAAAACAATGAAAATCAAATCTTCTCTTTAATGTTGTTTTAAATGCTGGCTCAATCACGTACTTGGCTATGACCAAAATTAGTGCAATTGTTAACAGAGTTGATCTGGATAGCACTTTCACGTATCTCACCACGGGATGAGTGCGTTTCCTGAGCTTGGGTAAAGACGACTCTTCAGGAAATGATATCACTGGAATTTTGGACATTGCAGTTTGGTATTTTAACCGGGCAAAATAGAACTTGACTTGACTTAATCAAATTCATGTATTCGTAATATAATATAATCAGCATTTTTTTGTGACAAATGCGGAAACTAGAAGCGAACGTTTACTGTTACAAAACTAACCTAATAAATCAACCACTTTTTTAAGAAATGTCTCAACAGTTGGATTATTCTTGTTCTCATATGCAATAAAGACAAGGTTTTCACCGTAAACATCAAGTCCTCTGTCAAAACCTTTTTCGGAGACTTCCTTTGGATCAACGCTCGTTTCAACATTGTCATCTGATTTCGGTTCTTGGATAAATCCAAAAAACCCTGACTCCATCTTATTTTTGTCATCACCGGGCTCAAAACCTGCAGTAGTCTGTAAACTCTTGATATTTAACTCAGTAGGTTTTCTACTGAATATCAAAGTAAAATATTTCGTCGAGTCGGAGTTAATCTGTGATAATGCGGTTGGCCATTGTGTTATTATACTATCGCCGATGACCCACTTCACAAAAGTAACCAAGATAAAGCTTAACGTTTCAAACGCAATAACATTATTTATTTGATAATCCAAGAGCAATATTTTTAACTCGTCAAATAATTTATCAACAGCCAAATCATTTTGAAAAAGGTCACTCCAGACTTGATTCAACTCAAAAGTCAAATTCAAATCTATATTTTTTTCACCAGCTGTAACAAATTTGATAATATTGGTAAAATTTTCATTCAAAGTCATTTTTGCTGCTGGTTCTGATAACTTGTATCTCAAGGCTGGAAAGGACTCCCATAATTCATCATTGACCGTTTCTTTCACCAGTTTAACTATTATTTGAATGTCGATGCTTTCATTATCAGTTGTTCTCAAAAGTTGGTTTAGGACTTTGTCCAAAATTTTATCCATATATGAATCGACGCCATTATTTTGCCATTTCAAATTGCAAATTTCATGAATAACATAAACCATCCAACCAACCAAGAATTTTTCATGTAAATATTCCAATCCACCTATTAATGCATCTTCTTCGAGCCATCCAATCTGGTTACAAACTATAGCTTCACGAACAATTCTAGGTATCAACTGCGAGTAGTCCATAGGTGTACTTACTTTGATTAAGGTGTCGGAAATACCATCAACATTATTTGAATCAAACATTGAAGAAATCCATTTGTTAATTGTTTGGTCATCAATTCGAACTTCCTTGATTGGATCTAAAGAATTTTCATTATCGATTACAAGTTTAGAATTTTTCAATAATGAAACAGTTTTGGAAACCAAAGATATTTGATTTTCTTTTAAAATTAAACCGTATCTTGAAATAACAAACTGGGTGAATATCAATATGGTTGATACGTCGCTAAAAAAGTCCTGAGCGTTTGAGGAATCATCTCCACCTACATCCAAGTCCATCAACAATTCTGGCTGATTGGATTGATTCAAATACCTTTCTGCTGTATTCAGATTAGCAGATTCGGGGATTTGCAAAACTTGTTTTTCTAAAAATTTTAATAGTGGAAATAAAATTTTGTATGGTGATTGGTACAATAAAATAGTATCAAGTAAGTCTGAGTTGATTGATAAAGAAAGCAACAATCTTCGTAGCCTTGGTATATCTCCTGTCAAAATGAATGTATGGGTAGACTCAATAAACAGCTCACAAAATTTATTTTTAAGTTTGATTGATCGGCCAACCTTATTCACAAAATCAACAATTCCAATCTCTTCGATTGATGTAAACTCAGGATTACATTCTAAAAACTTATTTGTATAAGTATGATCAAGTTCATCCAATGTAAAACCGATCTGTTCTTGAAGAATACTGTCGTCATCCAATTTGATGACACCGTGTCTCAGCAAATCCAGTTCAATCAAGTTTTTTTCTAATTCCATCAAAATATTGTTAAAGCTTGATAAAAACTTTAATTCTGGCTTCAACACCATCTCTAAAGTTTTTTCTACTTTAGTTTGGTTAATTTTCAAAACATTTTTCAAAAATAAAGGTATCTTGGTGACAATATACTCTCTCCAAATTGGTCTATTGTTAGCATTTGACAATTGTAGACATTGAAATAATCCTGCAAATAACTCTATCGTTATGGTAGAAATACTTTCCACAGTAGAAACTTTTGATAAATTAATTAAGTTCTTGAAATCCACAACAAATTGATCATCTAACTTGATGAACTCAATCGTGAGTTTTTTAGATAGCCAAATTATTTTTTTTAACTTGAGAGACCTCATATTCTCTTGTTCACTATTCCTGACATTCTTTTTCAAAACTGCAGAATCTGAATCGTTAAGCGATAATGACGTGGTAGAAAGAGACTGTTCTGTTGAATTGAAACCAAGCTTGAGAGCATGTGTATTGTATTCTTGTAAGCTATTGTTCAAAAATGTCCACATTTCATGATACGATTTAGCTCTCAACCATTCAGAGAAAACTTTAACTGATTGAACATAATTTGGAGGTAGTTTGAATTTAATTGATTGTGAAAAGATGTTATTCAAAAATTTGATAAGGAAAAGTAATAATTTACCAAACTCATTGCCAACGATGGTAGAATCAGAATTGCCAATTTCAAGGATTTTCTTCAAATATTCTGATATTGCATTTAAGAATTGTAAATTAATACAAAACATTTTCCATGGAATCTTGTTCTGCATTTGATTTATAAATAGGAAAATTGCTGACTGATCTTTAAGTGGTATTTTTGGTGCAATTTCAGTAATGTAATCAATGAATTCTTCTGCTGTATTATGAATATCTGACCTTACAAAAACTTCATATATATAATCTCTTTGTAAATGGCTTCTGGCTATATCCAGAAACAAAGGCGTTGTGTCTAGTTTCTCATTTTTTGTATTTGCCAACTTATGTTTAAAATCTTTGAAAAGTTTCCCAAATTTTGATGGCGAATATTGTCGTTGAAGGGAAATCTTCAAAAGATTTTCAAACGTCGGCTCTATTGTTGCTGTGGGTAATGAGAGAGTTGAACCACGTGTCATGTATAATATGCGGATAAACTATTTGTTTGTCGTTCTTAAAGACTGATGTTATGTAAGGAAAATATTTATACAAAATTAATGCGTACAACGCGAGCATGCCATGGCAGATGGATCAGTTACCACTCAACCTGGGAAAAGGAACTTTCCCCATGCACCGAACCAGTATTCAAGAATAACGTCACGAACAGTGCCTGGTGTTCTTGCAAATGCATCCATTGGAATAGAAATTTCTTTTGAACGTTTTAGACAAAGTTCTTCCCCATCTTCATCACCTAATTTTTGAAACATAGTTGAAAGGTTCATAAACCCCATTTTTGCAATTTTAGCTGAATTAAAATTCATATTTGCATATAAACTTGATATTTGAGCCGATTCCTTTGCAAATTCTATTGCTTTGTCGTAATTTTTCTCATGCCAAAGTAATTCACTAATTTGTAAAGTTATTAGCGGGATTTTTTCAAATCTTAATTCCATTAATCTTTTTTCATGCTTATTTGAAAGATTTTTTTTGTTCTTTTTGAAAAGTTCATTTGAGTTGAATTGAGTATCTAACATTGTGAATTCACGATCTAATGATCTAAGTTCCGATAGCAAAATAACCAATGCTTTTTTCATGAAATTTTCATTTCTAGTTTCAGTATAAAAGGAGCATAAATCAAGCAAAGAGTTGGTTAGATTATTTGAAGAAAATTCATTTGAAGGGACAATTGCAATATCATCTGAACCCAAATGCTCATTTGTATATTCATTTTCAATGACCAAACGTATTGAATCATAATATTTCTTTTCAATTTCCTCGAACGGCTTGTTCATATACTGAAATAAATCAGCTTGAATCCTTAACGCTTTATTCTTCAAATCATAAGTTGAAACGGATTCATTTGATAGAGATTCATAATAATCAATCAATTTAAAGGCTCTTTGAATGACTAAATCAACTTGCTGATGATTGGATTCATCAGATGTTAATGCATACCTTAACAGCAAATCACAATAGACGGAGATGTACTTTAAGTTTTTCTTTTCATTATACCAAACTTCTAATTCCTCTTTATCCAGTAAAATTTCCGTTATTGTTGTGAATTCTCTATCTGTATTACTAATTATTCCATTTTCTTTTGCCAAAAGTTTAATACACTGCAAATAATTCGAATTTGCACTTGTATCATCTAGCTTGATAGTTTCATTTACTAGCCCTGTTTTGAATACTGTATTAATGGAAAAACCAAATTGCCAACAAGATGGTTGCAATTTATCAAGGTAAATGTTGGTTAAAATGTTTAACATAACATTGAACAGAAAATTCAAGATGGTGAAAATAACTAAGAATAGCACAACCCTATATTTCCATTGACTGCTACCCGACTCTTTCAACATTCCCCTGAAAATTTTAATATTTGTACCCACCTTCCAAAATTCAGCATTTCTGTGTGAGCTTGAATGAAATGATCTAAGGGTATTAATATTTATAATTTTTGGATATTTGTTTGACGTATTAATGTTCAAATAAAATTTATGTAACGGATATCGTATCGGGAAAAAGGGTGATTTCAAAAAGGGAACGGTTGCAGTCGATTTCAATCTAAATGGAAATGCCCCTATTAGTCTGCCAGCCAGCATTATTTCTTGATGGATATTTCTAAGTGGCTTGTATATTGCTGCCACTTACGTTCCTAAGGATCAGTGTTTCAAGCCAACTCGCAGCTAACAGTTAATGTTCAAAACCGGCAAATCTCCAGCGTCTATCGTCCTCTGCTAACCCAGGCACGCGTTACGTAATTTTGTAACTCTTTCAAACGCCGAGCCACGTGCCTTACGGAGTTGTGCAGCTGTTGTTGCCCTTATCTTGTTTTCGTGAAGCATGTGAACGCTGAGGAGAACCAAATCATGTATTGAGCGTGCAAGTGTTTATATTCAATTATCTTCGGGGCACGTTTTGTAGGCTTCTTTTTCGGGTGAAATTTTAGTTTGCCCAAAAATTGTGTGTCTGCCTTGGTTTGGTTTGGCTCTGTTTCACATGGCTTTGCTATCTGTTTTCTTTCTGTTCCCGTTTTGTATTTAAAGCCTCTATTTTGCCCCTATTTTCATCTTCTGTGCTGTTTTCCACTGTACTCCCGTAGAACATCAAATACCCTAATCAACAATGGAATCTGCTAATTCAACAAAATTTAGCAATTCCTTTTCACAAGTAGATGCTTATCTTCCTAAATATTCTTTCACTGTCTTGGCTGGTCTATTCGCTGTTTTATCTTTAGCTTTGATAATAAATAGTAACGCCAAAACACTATTACTGTTTTGCTACTATTGTTTTATTGCCCCTTTCACTGAATCTGCAAAGAAAAAAGCAAATGAAACAACTGGTCAACAGTCGGCTTTGGAATCTTTTTATCAGGCTCAAGCTAAAATATACGATGCAACTAGACCATTTCTTTTAAAAGGTAGAGAAGAATCTCTACAGTTAGCAATAGCAAATTTACCTAAAAAAAAAGATTTAATTTGGGTGGATGTTGGTGGTGGTACTGGGTGGAATGTTGAATACATGGACAAAATTTCAAGTTTGTCAAAAAATTTCAAATCCATTTACATTGTTGATTTGTCCCCATCTTTACTTAATGTTGCTCGAGAAAGATTTAATAAACTAGGTATCAAAAATGTTCATTGTATCTTAGAAGACGCGTGTACTTTCCAAGTTCCACATGAATCAATTGATTTGATCACAATGTCATACTCTTTATCAATGATTCCAACTTTTCATTCAACAATTGATCACTTACAAAATATATTACATAAAGAGGGTGTTATTTGTGTGGTTGATTTTGGGGTTCAATCAAATGAAACGACAATTGGTAGAGTTAATACTGTTGGCGGTTTGACCAATAGGCATATTCCTTGGGTTTTCAGAACTTTCTGGAGAGTTTGGTTTGAAACTGACAGAGTTTTCCTAGATCCTTCAAGAAGGGATTATTTGGAATATAGATTCGGTACTTTGAAATCTTTAAATTTATCTAACAGAAACTTGGGTAATATTCCATATTATATTTGGTTAGGTTGTGATAAAGATAGATCACCAGCTTTATTACATAGAATTAATGCATTAGCCACAGAATCACCTTATTTGGCTCCTCAAGATGCTCTCAATTTGAAAGAAGAAATAAAAACAAGTAAAGGTCATGAAGCAGCAATGAGTAATCAAATTAGGAATTTGCCATATCCATCGCTTTATTACCAGGAAGATATTTACAGAGTTTATTATGATGAAATGAGACCAGAATATAATCAATTTAATAATCAATATATTTATGCTTTCACTTGGGAAGATCCAAGAGAAGATGACAAAATTTTAAACTTTACCTCTGATGATACCGTTTTAGCGATTACTTCTGCTGGTGATAACATTCTATCTTATGCACAATTGCCAAATGCACCAAGAAGAATTCACTGTGTTGATTTAAATCCTTCTCAAGGTCATTTACTTGAATTGAAATTGGCTGCTTTCAAATCTTTGAAAAGGGAAGAAGTTTGGCAAATGTTTGGTTTGGGAAAAATTGACAACTTCGTTGAACTTTTAATTAATAAAATGTCTCTACATATGTCGTCAAACGCATTTCAATATTGGTATAAAAACGGTGAAAAAACTTTCAATGTAAATGGTAAAGGTCTTTATGATACTGGTTTTTCAAAATGGGCTTTAAGAATGGCAAGTTACTTATTTTATGTAACCGGTACTAAAGATAGCATTGATGAATTGTGTTCAGCAAAAACGATGGAACAGCAAAAACAAATTTGGGAATCAAAAATTAAACCAACTTTATTAAATCCAATTGTTTCAAAGCTTTTGGTTGGTAACCCTTTATTTCTTTGGAAAGCTTTAGGTGTTCCGGCAAATCAAGCTGCTTTAATGGGTCCATCTGTTTTGAAATACGTTAAGGATACTTTTGATCCAATGGTTGATCTATCGTTAATTTCAAATGATAATTATTTTTATTATCTATGTCTACAAGGTCAATATTCCAAAAACAACTGTCCTGACTATTTGACTTCAAATGCCTTCAAATCTTTTTCTCAAAAAGAGAATAACCCTTTAGATCGCATTAGAATCCATACCGATTTCCTTAATGATGTTTTTTCACGTTTGACAACTGGTTCAATTACAATTGCAATCATTATGGACCACATGGATTGGTTTTCAAAAGATGGTACTGATGCTGATGCTGAAATTTCTGCACTTTATCAAGCATTGGCTCCAGGTGGTAGAGTTATGTTGAGATCCGCCGCATCAAGACCTTGGTATATTGAAAATTTTGAAAAAATTGGCTTCACATGTAAAGATGCTGGAATTAGAAGGCCTGATCATGCCATTGACAGAGTCAATATGTATGCATCAACTTGGGTATGTACAAAGATGGGTAAGAAAAGAAATATGAGTACTTTACATTTATAAATTTAGATAATATTAGAAGTAGTACTAGGTTTTTTTTATAATGATAAAAAAGATATATGAATTAAATGGTAATTTTACCGGGCCTGTAAGAATATCCAATTTTTAGTAGAGATTCATCGCTCAATGAAAACAAAAAGTTTCAGATTTGCCAGAAAAGCATAAAAGCACAAAGTTTGGTTTAGTGCCTGAAGCTCTTACTTATCCTTATGATAAACCTGGAGATAGAAACGCAAGCATTTGTATTCGTTTTATATAAAATGTTTACTTTTAAGTCTTTTCAGAATGCATTTTTGTAACATAATGTATATTCAAAAAGATATACTTTTAGAGCTAAACTCTGGATTCGTTACCATCAAAAAAAATAAAGATAAACAATACTGCAATTTGTTGCCTCACAAATGCAACCCTAGAGTAACACAAGAAGATTCACCAAACTCGTGCAGAATTTCAGGATGTTACTCGATATGTGTTTGATAAACGGATCGACTAAAAAGCTTTTTTTTAACCGGTTATGAGTGACTCCACAATTGCAAGGTCTTGAAACCGTAAAAAGAAAAAAAAGACTAAGACTAGGAAATAGATTAATAGCTTCCAAGGTTTACAAGAACTTTTAGATAAAGAAGTTGAGTCACACATTGCTGTTAGATTCGTCAATGTCTTATAACCTACCTAAAAAAGTACACTGTCCGTTTAAAAAAGCTATTGGTTCACCGACGACCATGCAGGCAGTTGAGAAGAGTGCATGCCAATTTATGCTAAGTCCAAAAGCTATCTATCTAATTGAAATGCAGAAAAGTAATTTGAGAACGAAGGCTGTTGTCCTGAAACTTCAGGCGTTGATGCATGTTTCAGTGAAATTTCAGAAAGAAAGCAAAGAGGCTGTTACCGTAACAAGGGTAATAAAGAAAAACATAAACGTGAACCTTGTAATAAACCTTATAAGGAACATGGTGTTGAGCATTTTGTTTATTCCATCTATCTTTCTCCGCTCTGTTTTTCGAACACTGAGAATTGACTTCACACTAACATACATCAATGAATCCTTACAGAGTGAAAATCCTTAAGGCCATAGTTTTAAAAAAAACTCCAGAAATTACTAGTTTGAGAGAGACAATTTTAAGGTTTCAAAGACTTCATGACTCGGGAAGTACCATTAAACTTACCATTAAGCCTACCATTAATATTTCATCATAAATTTTGTATCACTTTGATTGAAATAGCTGAAAGCAATACTGGATATAAATATCCTTCAAATTTCTCAGAAAACCAAAAATCACAAGACAAGATGATAGTTTCTTCAAACATGTTATCAAAAAAAGTAGAACCAATTTTTTTTAATTTCTAGTACTTTTTGTAAAAGAGATGGTTTTGTGAGAATATGTACTGACTACCACTTGCTAATGATATTACGAATAAGCATAGGACTCCATTTTCTAAACATCGATGAAATTACGGCTACGTCTAACAAAGCAAAAATTTACTTAAAGCTAGTTCTTATATCAAGATCTATCAAATTGAAAATTAGGAGCACGACACTGAAAAACCGCATTTTCGGCAAATTATTGTTATCAAGAATGGATGGTTATGTTGTTTGGATCAGCGAATGTTCCAATAACGTTTCAAAAAAAGATTAAAATTATTTAAGCCCCATGTTTAAATAGTTGTGTGCAAAACCATTTGAAAGATATTTTTATCTTTTCAAAGAATGTAGAAGAATACTTCAGGCCCGTTAAGGAAAGTGCTTACGTTGAGGAAATAACAATCAATTGTAAAAAAACAAATTGCTTTCTTACATGCTAAGTTAAAATTTTTAAGTGATGCTGTTACTACCAAGGGTATTCGTACTAATTTGGAAGAAGTTAAATAAGCAAAGACTTAGCTCTTATCATTAGCAATAGAAGATGTACACGGTTTTATTAATTTGAAATATTGCTATCAAGTGTCTATCCTACAACATCCAAAAATCGCATTTGCGAGTCTCGAAATTCATTACTAAAAATTCACTTTGATTTTTGAAGCTAATAAAACTTTTAAAGCAAAAACCTCCATAATGTAAAGTCCCCTACTTGTGTATCCGCTTCTGTAAATGCACGTTTTTTGCTCATAAAGATTTTTGTAGATTTTTTTGGTCATGGAAAACGGAAGCTGATATTGCTTATAATTTGAAAAACCCTTTTGGTGGACGGTAAAAGCATAGATGACTATTTCATGTTAGTGCATGGAGAGATGCCCATAACAAGTGAGTAAAGTGATAATATTTTAAGGAGCTAAGTACTTCCTATTTCGCTATTTCAATATCTTATTAGAAATACCGTGTGTAGGTATACACTTCCAATATAGCAAAGTGCTAAATATTAGTAATTTTTAATAGACGCCTCTTACATAAAGTTAATCGTCTATTTTAAAAAGCTTTTGCAGGCAAAAATACTCACTAAACACTTATTTGAAATATCCCCATTTGGGAATGAAATTAGTGTCAAATTCAACTTCCTGCCTTTCAACCGAATTGTATGAAATATCACATCTGTTAATAGCTTCTGGAAACTGTACAATTTATGTAGTGCAAAACTTCTTACACAGCTTTTATTTAAAGTGATGCCAATCAGAACACTAAATTCGGTTTGTGCCTTTTTATTGCTGGCAACCTCAGCAAATTTTATGTTCGGAGTATAATCTGCAAACCGTATCCAGCTAATTTATTTTTTCAGGAAATGTTCAATCGCCGTAGCATAAGCGAGTCAAGCTATTCATTATTAACTCATGTCATTAAGTGCATTTCAAATACTTTTCGCAATATTTTAATACAACTTGTGTGTATTCTTTTGAAAGAAACGTTTACACTAATTATGAAACTTTTGCACAAAACTTCTAAATCTATATAATAAACAGAAAACTTATCATTGGAAACTAAACTTCAAACATTTTTTCCAAAATAACTCATTTTCAAGGCACAAAAATGATACCTAGTTTTTAATGGACTAAAAGATCTTAACTTCGAAACTTTGAAAAAGGTTTCAATTGCCAATCAGGCAAACAAAACAGCAATTTTTGTTCAATCCATAGCAATTCTTGATTAAGTTTGGCAAAAGCCAAACAAACAAGTTCACAGAAATCACATAAGCATGTAAAAAAGGTGCCCTATCATGATAATAAATGTTTTTTCAAAAGTTTAACTTTTTCAGTAAGTTTCCTTCAGTTAGTTTGTTCTAAAACTTTGGTATATTGTAAGTGGATGTATCTATATCCAAATTTTATTCAATTTTAACAATGACTGGATGGCCAAGTTGGTTAAGGCGTGCGACTGTTAATCGCAAGATCGTGAGTTCAATCCTCACTCTGGTCGTTTATTTATTTTTTCAGTAACTTTTTAGTTTTTTTATTTAGAACAAGTATAAAAACAAGTATCATCACGAAAAAAAACAGACAATAATGAAGTTTCACAATCGTGAAGCAATTAAGCAAGAATAACCTTAAAAGTTGCAATTTCAAATGCTCTTAACTCAAATGAAAACTCAGCAGAAGTTGATACTTCAACTTCATCCTTTTCTTCTTCCAATAAATTAGTCTTAAAAACCGCTTTTACAGGTAAACCAATCTTAATGCTGGCTCTACTTATACCTCCTAATGATTCATATAATCTCAAAATGATTGTTTGTGAACCTGTGTACTTTCTTGGTAAATGGCCCATTAATCCGTCAGTATAATCGACATCCGAGTCATCTTCGCCACGTTTGATATTAGATAAAATAATACTTTCATCGCCTTCAATGGTGACTAGATCATCCAAAATTTTTAATGATTCTTTCTTATTCGAGGATAAGAATAGCTCAGATGGCATACGCTCATTAAATTCCCAGCCTGCACGAATAGTTGCGGAACCTAATGGACCAGCATGTGGAAAAATTGAATACTCAAAATCATGATCTCCGATATCTGCCTTCTCATCTGGGTATTTTGGTGCACGCAAAAGTGAAAGTGTCATTATATTTCCGTGAACTGAACCACCATACTTGTTATTATTGATAATTGAAACACCATAATTGTAATCTGAAAAATCCACAAACTTATGCATACAACATTCGAATTTTGCAACATCCCATGAGGTATTGAAATGTGTTGGTCTTTTGGTAAGACCAAATTGAGTTTCATAACTTGCCAAATCTGATGAAATATTAACTGGAAATTGAACTTTTAAAAACTGGTAAGTTTCGTTCCAAGAAACTTTACATTTAAACTTAACAGAGGATATATCATTCAAATCATCTAATCCTTCCAAAGAAATCATTGTTTTAATCTTACTCATTTCGGATAATTCATGCTCAACTTCTAATGTGCTCACTAAAGGACCATTATATTTAATAGAGCATTTAGTTGAATTTTTAACATATTTAAATTTATTCAATGAGTAGAGTTCAGTATCCCAAGCAGGAAAGTTTAATGGAGTATCAGAGAACATAACATATTGATTACCACCTTTCATAACCTGATCATTAATAATTTCACGCTTATTGATTAGGTCAGTTAATTTCAAAATAATACCATCTTCATTTATTGTAACTCTTAATTTGGAATTCTCCAAAACAAACAAACCATCAGAAGTATGTTTAATTGATGAAGGATACTTGATCTTAGATGCAGTAGGTTTCATGATTGTTTTACCCGATAGCTTAACAAAGTATCTAGAAGTGTCAACTTTTTGAGAAATTGACAGTAAATAATTTGGTAAATCTCTAACAACTTCAATCGAGGTTTTCTTCCAAGGTAAGGAACTAAGTCTGATCATGTGTTTATGATCTTTATCCTTAATGGTTGATAATCCAAGCTGAGAAAGTGATTTTTCTAATAATTTAGTTTCTTTAGAGATAACATCAGACAGCATTGGCCAAACGTCTTCACCATAAACTTTATTAATACACGAACCAGGTAAAACATCATGGAATTGACATAAACATATATTTTCCCAAAGTTTTTCAATTTTGGAAAGTGGGTATTTGTAATTTTTATCTAAGACAGAGACAAATGTAGCAAATAATTCAACATTATGCATTAACAATTCTGCAGTTCTCATATAATTCTTTACTTTTGCCTGTGTTGTGTACGTACCTCTATGGTACTCCAAATATAATTCTCCTCTCCAAGAAGGTAATTTTTTACCATTTTCGGTATCTTTTGATAAATCATCAAAAAAATCATCAACGGTACAACCCATCTCAACTTGAGGGAAATCACCACCAGCAGTATCTGCTACGCCACGACATCTTCTTAATTTTTCAATCATTGCTGCTGTGGGACCACCACCACCATCACCCTTACCGTATAATAGCATTCCTTTCTGATCATCATACAAATTTTTGTGATTTTGAACACTTCTTTTAACATCACCATAATTAGCATCAGCAGTGTAAGTATTATCAGGAGGCATATGAACCATAACTTGAGAGCAGTCAATCCCAACCCAGTTAAAAGAATTTTCAGGAAATACATTGATATTATTCCATGATAACTTTTGAGTTAAAAATTTAGGAATTTCACATAGTCTACAAATCTGTGGAATTTGTGATGAATACCCAAAAGAATCTGGTAACCAAAAAATATCAGACTTTTTACCAAATAAGTTTTGAAAATATCTTTGACCTAGTAAAAACTGTCTCACCAATCCTTCACCACTTGGTAGATTTGTATCATTTTCAACCCAAGAGCCACCCAAAGGAATAAATCTACCCCCATCAATAGCCTTCTTTATTTTCTCATACAAGTCAGGATAATATTGAACCAACCATTTAAAATGCTGTGCAGCAGAAGCAACAAAAACATATTCAGGATACTTTTCAATTAATCTTAACTGACTTGACCAACTTCTGGCAATTTTAGTTTTAGAAGTTGCAAAATCCCATAACCAAGCAGTATCAATATGACAATTACCAATTGCATAAACGGCATTAAACTTATTCAATTTTTTCTCCTTAAAAACTCTGAACGAATCCACATTAGGACCCAAAAACTCTGTTGCAATAACTCTACATTTATCAATTGACCCAATGTCATTTGGATCGAAAACATCCATTATCCGGTTACAGATTTCTCTGGCTTTGTGTTTTTGAGGGGCACTGTCCTCTCTTGCAACGTCACTTAAAACCCAGAAATCATAAAACAATGCCTTAGCTTGATAATTATATTGAACCAATTCACAAATTCTGACAGTATATGAATTGCCACCACTTCCAAACATAGAATTACAACCACATTCTAAATAAAACGTTGTTTTCAAAAGTTTACCATTTTTGGTAGGTTTAAACCATTCCAATGGTAACTCACATTCTATTCTCTCATTATCCCCAGTTAAACCTTGTAATGGACATCCATTAAGATCAAAAATCATAGCTTCGCAACCAGCATCCCAAAGAAATGTTAGAGGTTCTTTCTGATCTTTTGAATCACATACAGAATCATACCATGATTTGGTTATCTGAATATGTACCTGAAACCAATGTGAACTCCATTTTGGTGCCATAACAATTTCGTGACCGGCTTTACAAACTTCAAATTGGTCAAGTTTTGAGGGAATGACATCCTTGAATAATGGTTTGGATAATTCTGGTGCTGACCATTTTTTAAGCCAAATTCCTGCCTCTGAGACGTCTGATGGTTTGTCAAAACTAGATAATGTCAGTCTCACCTTGTTGTAAAACCTAGGTAGAGTAAGAGAACTGTATTGACCTTCGTTATCGGTAAATTGACGTAATCTATTCTCATAAATAGAATCAACGGTTTTGAAATTTGGATTGTTATTCAGCTGTGGGTACGCTTTGCCATTTAGACTAACAAATTGACTTACAGATGACATTGCGTGTTGTTCAGTTGATAAAGAAGAAAGGAGTAGAAAACAAAAAAAGGCAAAATAAATTACTATTAAGCCTTGTTTGTAAAACCCCCCCAAAGTCCCATAACTATTAATAAAATCTCTAAATTCGCACCCCACTCTCCGCAAAATCCGGAATGCGTCAAATTTGAGTCTAAGAAAGAACTTATAACTTTTAAAATTCTATACATAACTAGATAATGCTAAACATGGTTTAGTAGTAAAGCGAGCCAGCTTTTATATAGAATACTTAAACAGCAATATAATATAAAGGTATCAATATGATTTAATCCTATCTTTTTTTTTTTGAAAAACTTTTTTTTTTCTCTAGCAAGAATGCAAACAATGAATAAAATACTCTAAAACAACTCAACAAAAACACATATATGAAAAGGTAAGTATGTTCAAGAAAACGAACATGAAATTAAAACTGGATTGTTGGTTCTGTCATATTCAGCAAACAAGAATTATCTAATAAAAGATGATGTTTGCTGAACCTGAAATAACTGTGACTGTACAACCGTCTGATGATGATGGAAATTTACCATTAATGTATGAACAATCACCGTTAATTGTAGAACCTTCAGAAGCTTCAATTTTAATATTATAGTTTGGAGCATTATGGTTATTTGGATTTGGAATTAATGATAAGTAAGTTAAACCATTAGTTGAACCTGATCCAATAACAACAGGTGCATAATTACCAACACCTGCACTAGCTGAACCCCAAACACATCCATCTTCGACACTGACACCTGCATTGTTAACATAATATTGAGCAGATGTTTTCTTACCTTGCCAAGTAAAATAGGAATCTTCATCAACAACAGATAATGGTTGACTTGAACCTGCTTGTAATTCAGTTGGAATAACCATGTTTTCAGAACCTGGATAATCGGTTCTACAAAGAGCAACTGATTCGGAAAGTTCAGATTTAACGTAACCTGATTGAGTATCCTGTTCACATAGGGAATCTGAATCGGTGTTTGATCTGTAAAGGTATCCACCTTTACAATATAAACCACCAACTGATCTACCATCTGAAGGTTGGTTTGAAGGCCATTGAGTTTTTGACATACCTGGTTTACAAGCATAAGAACAGTAGAAACCGTCAGTACAAGAATCTGAAGTTGAACCATCTGATGCCATAACTGACGCCCAACCGCCAAAACCGACCCAGTCAACGGCAACAACGCCATCAATTGAAGAAGGGAAGTCTGAACAAGCAATGGTACCGTCTTCAAAAGTTGAAGAACCAGAAGAAGAGGAGGAGGACAAAGAAGATGCCTTTTTCTCAACGGATGTAGCTTGAGGAACTGCTTCAGTTGAGGAAGACGATGAGGTTGAAGTTGATGATGAGGAAGAAGTTGATGATGTGGTGGAAGATAATTCACCGGTTGTAGATTCAGTGACAACATTAACAACCGGAGCTGTTGGATTAGCAGCATTGACGACAATGGTATGTGTTTCTACATGAGTGACAACAACTGCTTCTCTTTTATGCATATGATGTTGATGATGATTTAAAGCAAGTGGCGCACAAGTTGCCAAAGCGGATAAAGTTAATAAAGATAAAGCTTGGTTAAATTTCATTTTTGGAAAGGATAGGATAAAAGATAGTTAGTGAATAGTGAGTTGAAATAGCTTTGTTAATGAATGATAAACTCTGAAATTGTAGTATATTTTAATAAGGAATGTAAAATAGTTGGAGGAGAAATACAACACTTCGGTAGTGAAAGTATGAGAGAGTGGAAATGAGTGAGTTTGATCTGATCTAATAGAAAAGCAAAAGGAAAGAAAAAAAGAAAACGAAAGAGAACACAAGAGATCAAGAGGGCAAAAAATAAAGGGACAGACCAGTCAAACCTCCAAAGGAGACCCAAACGGGAAAAAGCGAAACAGTGGAAGTGGACCGGATCTGCCACTCCTTTTATACGCTACACGCTGAGCCGTGTCTCCTGCACTGCTAAAATTTTTCGCACTTTTCGCTTTCCCGCCTGCGCTGCATCTTCCCATGGCATTGTTTACTTTTCCCAATTAGTTTTCCCATTCTAGACTTTTGCCCTTTGCTCAATCCGGTACTCCTCTCCTTGCACCTCTCGCTTTTCCCGTTTCCCACCTCGGCGCCCCTCCCGTCGTCCCTGACACGTCATAGTTGCCCTCCCCCCTTACCCTTTCTAGCTGCTCCTGTGGGCTTTGCCAGATTCAGGAAACGGCAACGGCGCAACCCCTTTCCCTACCTTCTCCGCCCCCTTGCCCTTAACCCAACTCTTAAATGCATACATATCATACGTATGTCCTGTCACTTTGGTTAACAATCATATGTACCACGGAATAAACATTTATTCCGTACCAATTCGGGCGCCGCGCCGCGCTAGTGACTACTCCAACTGTGATTCGCTAAATGTTGCTTCCCTTCTAAGAACAACCAATTAGATTTCCTAAAACGGTTAAGACGTTAGACGTTAGACGTTGACTCTCGTCTACTGCAGCCTCCCATGATTGTTCTGCTTTTGCCTTGCCCGCCAAACAAAAACTATTTGTGGCACAATAATTGAATATAACAATAGCACGCCTCATTTTCAACTAGCGCAATATTGCCATGTAGACCAATCTAACTCTTTTCAGTAATTCAAATTGCCTAGTCCTTCATGCACTCATTTGCCACCACAACGCTGTTTTTCAGTGTTCTATGCTGTACAACGCAAAGTAAAAATTTTCGACCTGTAGCCTTGCGTCAATTTTCATAAAAAACAAAAAAAAAATATGTATCGCGTATTCTTTGGCTATTCTATCTTCATCCTCACCTCTATACTATTTATCTCCCACTTGCGCGGGGTTTGATAACATTTTGAAAATACCTAAACAGGAAAACCAATTGTTTGGGTTGATGATCATGTTGTATACAAAAAGCGATTGAATTTATACCCTTTTTGCGTGTCTTTTTGTATCACTAGTCACATAATGAGTCAGTCTAAGTCTCCTTCACCATTCTCATCTTCATCAACCACAAACATTAGTAATAATCTCTTGAGGTTATCCGATCCCCCAATCCAATGCGAGCCCCAAACTTCAATATTATCGGGTTCCCTATTGATGAAAGAAAAAAGAACACATTGTTTATTGATCATCAATGAAGAAACCGGTAAGCTGGTAGGTTTGACAACAACAAAAGATTTGGCTTTTAGGGCTGTTGCTCAAAATATGGACTTGAACACACCCATTTCACAAATAATGACTGAAAGCCCTTACTTCGTACCCCATCTAACTTCAGCCAATGAAGCTTTGAAATTGATGGTCAATAAAAAAATTAGACATCTGCCAATAGTGGATGAAAATGAATCAGTCATAGGTATGCTAAATATCACAACTTGCTTTTACAATGTTATGATTAGATTGGAGAGAATGTCCGAAAAATCAAAAGAACTTCAATGCGCATTTGATGATTTAAATGATGACTTGGATCCTAATATTAATATTTCACTCAAACAAAGCTCATCACCAGTCGATACCTTATCCTTAAATGAAGGATTGATGGATTTGAATATCTTGAAAAGAAAAAAAAAAATAGTAAATGATCTGAAATTCCTAATTTCAATTATGAAACAACCCGACTTAAAATCTTTATTAAGTGATCATGAATTAAATGCAAAAAAACCTTTTTGCATCGACTCAAAAACTTCAATTTGGGACGCCTCTCAACTTTTACTCGCCAACAATATAACTGCTATATTAATCGTTCAAAATTTAAGCTCCACTAACAATTCAAACTTAACTAATAATATAATTGGTATTTTAACAACAAAAGACTTGGTTTATCGAGTGCTTGCGTGTAACATAAACTCTAAAATTTCAAAAGTTACTAGAGTTATGACTTCAAAACCTGAGTTCGCAAGCGATTCAATGGCAATTCACAATGCTTTAAGGTTAATGTATGAAGGCAAGTATTTAAATTTACCAATAAAAAACTCTAAAAATTATGTTACAGGATTAGTTAACGTATTAGATTTGACCTATGCATTGCTTAGAACTCTCGATAATTCTTCATTAAATGAATCGTTACAAAATTATGACTCAAATTTAAATGATAATTTTACTGACAATAGTAATAATAGTACTAACCCTCATGCATGGAATAAATTTTGGGATTCCCTTGATAAACCACTAAGTCAAGTATCTAGCATTACCACCAGACGCTCATATTCTTCAATCAATAAAACATCTTTGAATCAGAGATCTTCCTCATCAGTGGCAACCGTTGCTTCTGAACCAACTAGAATGGAATCCTTGACAAATAGTTATGTGCAAATTAATGTAGATGATAACTCTGATTATGAATTACCGTTAGAATTAAAAGTGAACAAATCTAAATCTTTAACTGAAAAATCATATCTAAAAATAAAAATCTTAGAAACTAATTCATCTCTAGGTATTCATGAAAATATTTATAAATATGAGTTTTCAGCTGTTGATGATATACTATCAAGAATTTTCCAATCAATTGATCTGAAAATCAACCAAAAAAATGATGCTGGAAATTATATAATTGGATACATTGATAATGATAATGATTTTATTATAATTGATTCAGTAGATGCTTTCAAAATTGCGGTAAACCATGTCGATCCTTTAACTAAAACTTTGACCATACTCCTCAAAATTACAACATCAGAAAATAATGATACACAGAACTACTTTGCTAATGCTAAATATATCATGTTTGGCGGGTTCGGTATATTCTTGTTGATGTTCACTAGATTCATGTTTGTTAACAAAAGGCATGTTGGTCTCTAGATGAAAGCATTGCATCCGTGCACCAGCATTACAAGATACTTTTGTATAATTTCTTTTATAATTTTCTTCTTTACTTGTCCGGCTAATTTTCGCCCTTGAAAGTTTAAGGTTAAATATGTGGGTTTGATCTGTTTCTTTTCTTTTCTTTTATTTCTTTAGTCAGTGGACGAAACATAGATACATAAACCACACAATGGGTGTTCAGGATTTTAAACCAGATAGCGAATTTGGTAACCAGCTCAAGCAACAGATTTCTAGTAAATTAGCATCTTTAAATACCGAAGATCCTGCTTATGTTGCAGAATTTTTGCTTGTTTTAATATCTAATAACAGAAGTCCAAGTGAGATTGTTGATGAATTCACTGGATTGTTTGGTTCCATTATTGATCAACAGTTTGTACAAGATGTTATTAATGAAATTCTGATTAGCCAAGGTGAGTTGAATAGAGAAGCTGTGCAGCCACAATCACAACAACTGCAGCAGCCGCTACAACCGCCATTACAACAACTTAATGGAATAGAGAATCATCCAATTCCTCAGCAATCATTTTCCATTCCTACTCATCCACAGGGCCAAATGGGACAAGTAAACCCAATCCAGTATGATGATAGTAGCATGATGGTTGATGGTGCCGATAATAAAGAAGTTAGATTTTCAGATGCCCAGAATAGTTTCAACTTTGCAGCCAGTAATAACAGAGGAAATTTCAACAATGGTATGAATAGGTTTAATTTTACCAAAAACAATAGAGGTTTATCTAATTTCAAAAATTCCAGAGGTGGGAATAGAGCAATGAGTGGTAAAAGGCAAAACGCAATGTCCAAAATGGTTGAAATGTCATTTGATAATAATAACGAAATGACAACTAAACTTGTTGGAACTAAACCCTCAGAAAGATGTAAAGATTTTCCTCACTGTCCAAACAAAATCTGCCCTAATGCACACCCAACCAGGTTTTGTCGTGCGTTTCCAGCATGTCCAAATCAACACCAAACCTGTACATTTTTACATCCTGGCGAAGATGACGATTTATTCAGGGAGTATGAAAGGGTTAGAGAATCCAAGTTTCAACAAAGAAGTATGGGTAAGAAAGCTGGAAATGCAGGCATTACATTATGTAAATTTGGATCAGTTTGTCAAAAAGATTTATGCCCGTTTGGCCATCCAACTCCGGCAAATAAAGACGCAAAAGTTACAATTTTACAATGGTGTGTTGATAACAAAGAGTGCAAAAATCCTAATTGTGCGAGGGCTCATTCATCACCAAATTTTAAACCAGAAACAAAGCACGTCACTCCTGCTTCCGGTAATTCAGGCATGGAAATTGAGAAAACTTTGGAACAATGCAAATTCGGTACATACTGTAAAAATTTTAGATGCCCAAAGAGACATGCAACATCTCCAGTTTTATGCAGGGAAGGTGCAAATTGTACCAGAATTGATTGCTCCTTTCAACATCCACTTAGTGAATCATGTAAATATGGTGTCAATTGTACAAATCTGAAATGCGCATACCAACATCCTGAAGGTAGGCAAATACCCGCAAACGGCGGTACCCCATCCGGCAATAAGGTGTGGGTTAACCAAAACTTGCAGAATTCAGGATCAACATCAGAACGTCAATATGCAGTTTCTGAAGATCAGGTTTTGGAACAAGCGCCACCACAGGAAGCTTAATTGATTTTATGTAGTAGTTTTTTCATTAGAAGTTTTATGTTAGTTATTCTTTTTTCTTTTTTTTAATTTTTTTGATTTTTTTTTTTAATTTTTGGCTTTTTTTGGCCTGCTTTTTAATTGTATAATGGTATTTTATGTATCTTTTAATATAAAGAACTGGTCAAAATGAGTAAATCGAAGATGAGTTTAGTTGCTTAAGAGGGTAACTAGTAATTATTCAGATTAGTAAATTATAAGATACAAATTTATGAACTATAAATAACTCTATTTCTTACCGTAAGAATCAGCGTAAAGATCTAATGGAGAAGCTTGAATAGCGTTTTCCTTCCAGAAGTTTGGAGTTAAGAAACCGTAAGCACTACCAATAGCAGCGAAAGCAGCCTTTAAGGTGTTTTCAGCAGTTCTGGTAGAACCGGAAGAAGTGGTGTAAATATCTTCAATACCAGCAAATTGCATCATTTGCTTGACGGTTGGTGAAGCAACAATACCAGAACCTCTTGGAGCTGGAATTATTCTGACATTAACAGAACCACACTTACCTGAAGTCTTGTTAGCAATGGTATGTGGAGCACCTAAGTTAGAACCCCAATAACCTCTTCTAACTGGAATCATAGATAATTTAGCAATGATAATAGCACCTCTAATAGCATTTGCTAATTCCTTTGCTGCCTTGACACCTAAACCAACGTGACCGTTGTTATCACCAAGAACCATAACAACCTTCATTCTGGTTCTTTGACCAGCTCTGGTTTGCTTTTGAACAGAAATAACTGCCATAACCTTTTCTTGTAAGTTTGGTAATAAGTGGTCAACGATTTGGTATTCCTTAATTGGTAAGGAATGAGCATAGATTTGTTCCATAGAAGTAATCTTACCTGAGTGAACAAGTCTACCTAACTTGGTAACTGGAACCCAAGCCTTTTCTTCAGAACCTTGTCTGTTGTTTCTTCTTGGACCCCTTCTTGGGCCTCTTCTGTTTTGTGGAGCTGATGATGGTGCTGCGCCTGACATTTCTATTTAGTTTAAAGTAGTCGGAATGTAACGGGGAAAGCCGGGGTAGGTGGTTTTCGATCGACGTGCAAAGAGAAAAATTCAAGAGGAACTTGAGTTTTACGGATTACACCCAACCCATCTGAAAAAATGGTGAAAATAATAACACACACTAACTCACCATGCGCAGAGACGGGGAGTGTGCGCAAACTTCACCAATTTCGAAGGGTTTTACAGACGCAACAACCCTGAAGGTGGGCACGTGCACATAATACTCGAACTATTTTTGCTCTTTCAAAGCCATATTTGACTTCGTTCAGGATTTTAAAGATGACTCTTTTCGAGAACTTCTGACTCGGTCAGCTCTGAAAGAAGAGAAGTCATCAATTTTCCGAGCATGGAATGTTAAGACCTTTACCAATCATGCCAAAAATTAGACCCCCCAAATACCTTCTTGACCTTTGAAACGTCGTTTTTGTTCTATTGTAGCATTGTAGTGAATTTTGGAATCAGTAATAAGCTTAAACAACGGAAAGGGCAAGGGAACTTGTGTCTGAAATGAAAACTCTATTACTTAATCTCGCAATTTCACGTGACATTAATAGGGAGCACATGGAGACGTGCCACGGCAAAATATAGGCATGACTGATTTTCAAATCTTTACAATATGCGAAACTGGTTGATGCTGTCAACAGCGGAGAATGAAGTAATTTTCGTTCTGACTTCTTTTACCAACTTTCATCCCTACTTAAACGCTTTACTTTCCCTTTATTCCACAGTCTAAAGCTATCTAGTCATATTAACAAGCACTCAATCATCAAGCTAACATGTCTGTCCCTCAAGCCATTTCAAAATTAACCCAAGCCTTTGAAAACACGGGTTTATCTCCAAAAAATACCGTTTCAACCTCACCAACTGCTTCTTACATGGATCAATATACCCCAAAGCTGAAGAAAACTAAAACTCTTAAACCTTTCTCAACTGGTGATATTAGAATTTTATTACTTGAAAATGTTAATCAAACCGCACTAGATATTTTTGGTGCACAAGGTTATCAAGTCGAATTTCTTAAAACTTCATTACCAGAAAATGAATTAATCGAAAAAATTAAAGAAGTTCATGCTATTGGTATTAGATCAAAAACTAGGTTGACTGCTGATGTCTTGAAACACGCTAAACATTTGGTTGCTATCGGTTGTTTCTGTATTGGTACTAATCAAGTTGATTTAGAATATGCCGCAGAAAATGGTATTGCTGTTTTCAATTCCCCATTTTCAAACTCAAGATCTGTCGCAGAATTAACAATTGCTGAAATCATTGCTTTATCCAGAGAATTAGGTGATAGAAACATGGAATTGCACAATGGTGTTTGGAACAAAAAATCTGCTAGATGCTGGGAAGTCAGAGGTAAGACATTAGGTATTGTCGGTTATGGTCATATTGGTTCCCAATTATCTGTTTTAGCAGAATCTTTAGGTATGAATGTTTTGTATTACGATGTTTTGATGATCATGTCTTTAGGTAACTCGAAGCAAGTTGGTTCATTACAAGAATTATTAAACAATTCTGATTTCATATCACTTCATGTTCCTGAAACTGCAGACACAAAACAAATGATTTCAACTCCTCAATTGGCTGAAATGAAAGACGGTGCTTATTTAATCAACAATTCCAGAGGTACGGTTGTTGATTTACCTGCTTTAATCGAAGCTTTACAAGTTGGTAAATTAGCTGGTGCATGTATTGATGTTTATCCTAAAGAACCAAGGGCAAATGGTCCTCATTTCAATGGTGATGATCTATTGCCATTTATTGATGAACTCAAAACTTTGAAAAATGTTATTTTAACTCCTCATATTGGTGGTTCAACTGAAGAAGCTCAGTCTGCTATTGGTATTGAAGTTGGTACTGTCTTATCAAAATACTTAAATGAGGGTGCGTCAGTTGGTGCTGTCAACTTCCCAGAAGTTTCTTTAAGAGCTTTGGATCTTGACGAAGAAAATGTTTGTAGAATCTTATACATTCATCAGAATGTTCCTGGTGTTTTGAAAACTGTCAATCAAATTTTAAGTGATTATAACATTGAAAAGCAGTTTTCCGACTCAAGAGGTGACATCGCCTACCTAATGGCTGACGTTTCAGGTGTTAACTCAGATGATATCAAGAATTTGAATTCTGAATTAGAAGCTACCAGCTTTAATATCTCAACCAGATTATTATACTAGATTTGATTCTTTCATATTATTGGACTTCAATTCTTTTACTCATAACTCTTTTCATTTCTCTTTTGGGGGTTTCACTGACTCACTATTTTTGCTATATTCAACTATTTTAAATTTATAGTAGTATAAACTACCTTACTTTATATAAAATTTTATGTACAATGATCTTATTATGCTCTTCTTTTTCTCTTTTTTGGTTTTTTTTCCTTTTTGTTTCTCTCATAATTTCTTCAGGGCACTTTCAACATATTGCCCTTTATGATTAATAAAATAAACATTTAAAATATAGCGCACGTGACTTAGAAAATTGGCGTGTGCATGAGAAATCGCTCGTTCGGTGGCAAAAGAGGATTCAACACATTTCGCCTTTGCCGTCTTTGTTAATCGTCGCTTTCTCTTGTTCTGGCTGATCTGAAAAAGAAAAGGAAAGGACACATCATAACATGTCCATTATTACATCTGCTGCTCCTTATTTATCCTTACTGGATGAGCAAGATTCTTCTCTAAAAGTTTACGCATTGCAATCACTAAACAATCAAGTTGATCAATTATGGTCTGAAATTGCAAATAGAATTACAGATATCGAACAATTATTTGAAGACAACCAATTTAGTCACAGAGAACTTGCCGCATTATTAGCTTCTAAGGTCTATTATAATTTAGGTGATTATGATTCAGCTGTGAAGTATTCTTTATTAGCCGGTAATGCATTCGATACCAATGAAAACTCAGAATTTGTTCAAACGATTGTTTCTAAATGCATTGAGTCCTATATCAATTCATCGCAGTCCAAATTTGCCGATAGTTCAATTGTTATAAACCCTCAACTAACTAAGATATTTGAGCAGATGTTATCCAGATGTGTTGATGACAATGAAATTAAATTGGCGTTAGGTATATCATTAGAAAGTTATCGTCTTGATATTGTTCAGAACATTGTAAATTCTCAAATTGAGAATAAAGTTTCTAATGATAATATAATGAATTTGCTTGGTTATATCCTGACCTGTTCAACCACGGTTATTAATGATGTTAATTTCAAGACTAAAATTCTAAATGCTTTGATTAAACTTTTGCTAACGTTTGACAATCCAGATTATTTTTTAGTCACTAAAATAATTGTTCAATTAAGTGATGCAAAGTATGCTCATACAGTTTTTAAGAAGTTGCTAAAATATGAAAATAATGTTCCAGTGGCTTACCAAATTGCTTTTGACTTAGTTGGTATATCCTCTCAAGAATTACTCTCGACTACTTCCAAAATCATCAAATCTGATAAAGAAATTGACCAAACTTCTACAAATACCACTAGATTAATTAAGATTTTATCTGGTGTCCCAACTTGTGATTTGGACTTGACTTTTCTCACTGAGAACCGTAATGTTGATATTAGTATTTTGAATGCAACAAAGAAAGCATTAGATGGTAGAAACTCCTTATATCATTCAGCGGTTACATTTGCCAACGCGTTTATTCATTCTGGTACAACCGATGACACTTTTTTCAGATCGAACTTAGAATGGTTAGGAAAAGCAAATCATTGGTCAAAATTTTCTGCTACCGCAGCATTTGGAGTTATTCACAAAGGTAATTTATCTCAAGGACGCTCAGTCTTAGAGCCTTATTTACCAGGGAATACTTCAAACGCTTATACAAATGGTGGTTCATTATTTGGTTTAGGTTTAGTGTTTGCAGGTCAACATAGTCACATTTTAGATTATTTATCTAGCATCTTGGACTCAAATTCACATAGTATTGAAAATAAGGATAATGATATTTTGCTGCATGGTACATGTTTAGGTCTTGGAGTTTCTGCAATGGGTATTGCAGATATGGATCTTTACAACGAATTGAATGTTGTTTTGTATGCGGATTCTGCAATATCTGGTCAAGCTGCTGCATTGGCAATGGGTTTAGTGATGTTAGGTAGCGGTAACGAAGACGCATTAAATGATATGTTCACTTATGCACAGGAGACTCAACATGAAACAATTATTAGAAGTTTATCACTTGGTATTGCATTGATTTGCTTTGGTAAGGAAAACAAAGCAGATTTATACATTGAGAAGATGCTGAATCATAAAGATTCAATTCTACGTTATGGCGCTTGTTACACAATTGGTTTAGCTTATTGTGGTACATCAAATAAAATGGCCATCAAAAAGTTGCTACATGTAGCTGTTTCTGATTCTTCTGACAACGTTAGAAGAGTCGCAGTTATGTGTCTAGGTTTTGTCTTATTACGTGAGTACACTAAAGTGCCAACAATTGTTGAATTGCTTTCCCAATCTCATAATCCTTACGTTCGTTATGGTTCAGCGATGGCGTTAGGTGTATCTTGCGCAGGTCATGGCTTGAAGAGCGCGTTAGATGTTCTAGAGCCACTTGCAACGGATTCTGTTGATTTTGTTAGACAAGGAGCGATAATTGCAAAATCAATGATCTTAATCCAACAGAATGAACATACTTATCCAAAAGTAAAAGACTTCAGAGAAAAGCTAGCGTCTACGGTTAGTAATAAGCATGAAGAATCGTTAGCTAGATTTGGTGCGACTTTGGCTCAAGGTATTTTGGATGCAGGTGGTAGAAATACTACAATTCAATTGGAAAACTCCCAAACCGGTACTTTGAATATGAAAGCGATTGTCGGTTTAGCAATTTTTACTCAATATTGGTACTGGCATCCGCTCACACATTTCCTATGTTTATCCTTAACCCCTACTTCAGTTATCGGAGTTACGGAAAATTTAAAGATTCCAAAAATGAAAATTAACTGTCATTCGAAAAAACATGTTTTTGAATATCCACCAAAACTCGAAACACAAGTTGAAAAACAAGCTGAAAAAGTTGCAACTGCAGTCCTTTCGACCACAAATAGGGCTAGAAACAGAGCTGCGAAGAAGGAAAAGACGGAGAAAGAAGATAAATTCGATGCTGAAAAAAATTCCGAAAACAAAGAAGTAAATGAAAGTAAAGTTGACAAATCCATTTCAGGGGTGGAAAATGAAGAATTACAGAATAACCAATTCAAATCATTGTATGTTAAAGAACCCTATGAAATTGACAATATGACCAGAGTTTTACCAGCTCAACTAAAATATGTGACATTTTCAAAAAATTCTAGATTCACACCATTGAGAAAGTTCAAGGCAATATGTGGTGTAGTGGTATTGAGGGATAATGAACCTGGCGAACCTTTTGATAAGTTGAAAACATTAAAAGAAAAGAATATAACGGATGCTCCGTTGCCACGTCCGTTCACTATAAATCCAGAGTTAGATGATTTTGAAAGGTTTGATTCAGACTGATCTTAAGTATATATTGTATAGGTTTAATTTGTATAGATGATTCTGCATAAAGTAAAATTAAATTATGAATCAATTTTATTACACAAAGTATACACATCACCTACTTAAATCTATCAAATGCATTTTCAAGTTCATCCTTCTTAAGTTGAATATTATTCTCAAGTTCTTGCTTTTGACGTCTCAATTCCTTTTCCCTTTCTAATGCTTTCTCCACACGCATAGAACGTTCGGTAATCATATTCTTTCGTTGTTTTCTTTTGAATTTACGAAGTGCCGAATTTTTTGGATTAGTTTCAGGTTTAATGAATTTTTCAACTTCATCCAAAGATTTGGTCTTTGGATCAGCTTTGGCAGCCGTCTCTCTTTCTGCTTGCTCCTTTGCTGAAAGCCTCTCATGTGGTTTTCTACGATCTACTGTACCGATAACATCAGGATCTAGGGAAATCATATCAGGTTTCAATTTATTCATTAACATTCTGACTTCGTCTTCTCTCCGCATCTTTGATGTTTCATATGGATTAATTTCAAGTGAATCATAGTTGGATTCACCGGCACCTGGTATAATTAATGATGTAAATCCTTTATTATGTCCAACACCTAAAATATCTTCAAACGGCACGAACCGAGTACTCTGAACTTGTGATCCGGGTATTAAGTGACTCATATAAGGATCTTTTTGGTGTGTCTTGAAGCAGTCTTTCCAAATTGTAACATGCGGACCCCAACCAACAGATAACAACCCGGTATCTGAGATGTCAACTGTGTTTCCTTGAGTTGGTGTAAAGTAACTGTCAAGTTCTTCAAACTTACGTATATCCCATATTTTCAATGTTTTATCAGCACCAAGTGCGGCCATATATCTACCATCACGGTTTACGGCAAGTGAACGAACAGGCCCATGACACGCCTGCAGTTTGACCAAAGGTGTACTCATACTTGGAGACCAGAGCGTGACTTGACCATTGGAATGACCTGCATGTATTACTGCATTCCAAGGATTCTGTCTCATAGACACAGTAGGTCCAAGCTTCGTTCTAAGTTGTGAAACTAGCTCACCAGTTGATATATCATGGTATTTGATCCAACCAGATTTACCAGCTGTAACCAACAAGAAATGATATGGTAAAAACTCGAGTAGTGTTGGATCAATATGTTGTGATAACTTATGGATTTCTGTTCCTTCATGATCATATATAAAAACGTATTTTTTTTGAGCCACCGCAAACATTTGACTATTCTGTAAATACTTAACTGCATTAACCGTTTCATTCAAATGTAATTCTGTGTGCAACTTTCCGAGACGCCAATCAAATGATGCAACATGACCTTTTTTACCCCCCAATATGAGATCACGTCCATTACGAGTATAATCAATTGTATAAGGTCCATAATCATTCAATTTGAGCTCAAAGCTTTTATTTGCAGTTGATATATCAACGTTTTTAACAATTTCATTTTGTTTAAATTTCCATGTTTTTTCCATTCCTTCTGCCTCAATAAAACCCGATTCTTCAGTAAGTAAAATCTCTGCTTTTTCAACAGCCTGACGTGCTTCTTCATAATCAGCGTCCATCTTTTTTAATTGCTTTTGTCTTCTTTTATTTGATCCCAATTTACTTTTTCCACCATCACTTTTTTTGATAGTAGAACTTTCGTTTCGAACAACCATAGTCATACTGAAGTTACAAAATATTAGTTATGAGTTAGTTGAATAGATGTAAGAATGCAGTTCGAGAAATTATCAAAAGATTTTGAAGTAAAAATTTAGGAAAAAATTATAATAGAAAAACAAAAAATTTATATGGAAAAAAATTCTGTGATTATCTACAACAAAGTGGGCGTCGCGAATCTATATGAATCACAAAAAAAACAGTTAGTTACTTCATACGGAAAAAAAGGGATGCTTCGTTTGCCTGTTTTCCAAACATGCTGTGGAGTATATCTTATATCGTAACATTGCTGGATAAATATTTTTTTGGATTAAGTGCTATTCAACTATAATGTTTTATAGACAACATATTGAGTTGGAAGATAGCAATGTAATCACCATAGATAGCGGAAGTATCGATTCTGATTTGCAATCTCAGATTCTATCTCCAATTGTAAATGAGGATACAGTAGCTGATATTCTTAGAAACACTTCTAATGATTTGGTTAATGTCAAGCAAAAATCCCGTAGTAGAGATAAGTTTAAGAAATTTTTTAAATCTTTTTCGTGGGGAAAAAACAATATTACCGATAAAAACTCAAAAATAACAAACACGACTGTTAATGAAACCGATAGTAATACGGTTAACACACAAGCTTTAGGATACGATGAAGTTGAGAGTGATAAAGATGAGGTTTTTTTTGATGATATGAAAAAAACTGCTTCTTCAAAATTTGACAGTTTATATGATACATCAAAACCAATTTTATTTTTGCCTCGCAGTGATTCTATTTCTGTTGAAAGTAACGAAAGTTCAAACGAGGCAACAAAAACAAAAGGTCCAGTTGCTGGAGATAAAACAGGCCAAACAAGCTTAAATACCTCTGTTCTTACCCCGACAAATAGAAATGAAGCTATTAATTTATCTAAGTCGGATTCTCCAAGCAAAACACTATCTAGAAAACTTTCTCTTTTTTCATTCAAGTCACGGCCACAAACAAGTGGCAATAATATGAATTTTTTTGATGCACCATCATACTTTAATGAGTTTAACTCTTTAACTCAATGGAGATTACCAGAATTCAAACCTCTCTCATTAAGTACAAAAAGATGCACAAAAGTTGCTGACACAAAAAAAAATGCGAACAGCGATAAAGAAATTTATTTGTTTTCTGATAATTTGAGTAGATCCTTAAACTTAGCCGCTGAAAGCACCGAAATCTACAAGAATATTGATAAGCTATTATATTATCCATACCCGAAATGTATTATTGATAATTGCTTTCTACAAAAATATAGTTATAGCCAAGAAGGAAATATTTCGGGCAATAGAATCAAAAATGTTGCGCAGCCCTTGCCTAGTAGTGAATTAAGTGATATCGAAAACTATACTGGGCCAAGAAAAACAGAAGATGGTGCTGAAACTTGCAAAAACGTTTCTGACTTTGCTGTAAAAACTTTACACCTACCCGAAGTTTTAGAGTTTCACAAAATAGAAAAACCTAAAGGCAAAACAAACTCAAATAGTTGCACCAGCTCGCTTAATCAGCTCAACAAGTATATGCTTCAATACGATGTACAAGGTCTTTGTAAACTTCAAAAAAGAAATATACCTTTTGAACCAAGTAAGGTTTGGAAAATGTGGATAAACGTTGTTGATAAATCAAAAAAGCGCCACAAAAAGTTCAGCATTTTTACTACAATTTCGGAGCATTTCCAAATCTTGGCACTTCAAAAAGAGTATGAAATACTATTGGATTATTATATTCGTGAAAAAAATCAACAACTATACGTTTTGAAATATGGCGAAATTCCAGTATTTCACGGCAAACACAAAGTCAAAGATGTTGGAGAATATGTCTATATTATTCCCCATAATAAAGCTAAGCTAGTATGGAAGTCAATTCTCTATTTGCTTGTTACTGAACAACTAAATTTTAATGCTATTGGATATGAAGTAATTGGAATATGTTGGAGAAGGTATATTTACAAAGATCAAATGGGATATCATCTAACTTTATACGTAGACGATAGAGTAAGTTTTGATGAAAAAAAAATGAGCTTATTCCTAAATGAAATGTGGATTCAATTTCCTGAAAGTATTAAACAGCATTTCAAAAAATGCAAAACCGTTTTTCCAGGTGAAAATGATACAAGGTTTGTAAAGGCTATATAAAACACTAAGATATAGACTAGGTATTTAATAAATTTAGCGAATATTACACAGTACCCCTGAAGCTTATATACAGATGCTAGATTGGGAAAAAAATCGGTCAATACATTTCCCAATTCGGTAAAAGGTCAACACATATATGCGTAAGAGTATCACTCACAGCTATAATTGTTGAATACTGGCCATAAAGAATATGAGATCATATTATGTTGTTTTGAATCAGCGGTAAAAAAATTGGACAGGTCCAATCCCATTTTCAAAAGCTTTTGATCTCAGTTTTGTTACAAGTCACATCTACCCAAAAGCTACATTACTAGTCAGATATCTGGAACATGTACTATAATGCATAATTCAAAGCAAATATTATCAGTTTGTTGGGCAATTGTTCTCACATTGTTGATGTCCACTACTGGTGCATTAGGAATAACTCTAGTAGTCAAGCAACCCGAACTTGATATTGGCTTAATTGTTTTTATCATTTTCGAATGGATTAGTTTATTCACTTTTACGTTTTGTAAGTTATTGAGCTTCTTCAGCGAAAATATTTCCATGTCTGGTTATATTACACAAATAACCGCTTTATTTGCATTTTTTTCAACCGTAGTAGGAATTTACTGGATAGATGATATCGTTTCAAAACAAGTTCTGGTTGAAAACTTATATTTACGCCAGTTAAAAATGAGTTTTACAACTGTCTTTATTGTGTCACTGTTATTCAAATCAGATATATTATTTAAAGGAATTCAAAAAGACCAAATATCACGCTATAATAGTGAGCCAAATAGCCCGATACCAACTCACTTTGATATCGAATCGTTTCCTTATTACTCCGAAAAGGAATCTACACAGCCTTCATCACATTCGAAGCTTTCTATCAACTCTTCAAAAGGAAAAAATCTTGAAATTAAAAAAATTCCCTCAACTAATGTACTTAAGCAAAATTTTCAAGATAAAAATAGGGAAGATTTAAAGACTAAATCAAATAATTTTGAAAGTCAGTTAGATGTGCGGTTTGCGGAGCTTTTTAACATATCGAGTAAATGCGAAACAACCGAAACGACAGATATTTCCAACACGACACCGAATCTGATCTTTCAGAATATTCCACACAATATTTCAGTAAAAGAATTACCAATTTTGTGTCAAAGTAATAATGGCACTGCTAAACAATCGAGTTCAACGCTAGCACATTTAGTACAACTTTCCAATAAAATAACCGAAGAAAATGAAGATAATATAATTATGAACTCTAATTTGACCAATAGTAAAATGTTTCATTTTCCATCTAAGTTCGAAAAACCCAATCAAAAATCAAGCCTCCTAGCAAATAACGAAGTAGGGGCCCAAATAAATGTAGATAATGACAACGACAGAAAGATTCAAATGTTAAATATTTCAGAGTCCCTAAATCTAGAAAACGATTTTAAACTTGATGCTCAAGGGTTTCGTAATATTTCATTACAAGACTGGAATAAAAGCTCTGGACAATTTCTACAAAGAAATGGAATCATAAACACGGATGCCGTTGAAGCCGGCTCTTCGGAAAATTCTCTTCCACGATTATTAGACGCAAACGACCTATTCGATGTATCTTCATCATCTGATGAGTCTAGCAACTGCCTTTTGGATGATCTAAATAAAGAGATCATTGAAAACGGCTCACGTCAAATAAATATGCAAACATCTTTACCAAACATCAGATCAAAAAATAGACGCAGTTCTAACCATGGATCATTTTCTAGGGTATTACGAGGATCTATATCAACGTCGAATTTAAGTACGATATCAAAAAAGAAAAAAGTATCGCATGCAACACCACGACATCAAAAATCAACTTCGTTATCAGCTATTTCACTTAACAAATCCAGGTCACATAGCCCGTTGAAAAAGCTTCAAGATTTGAAAGAAAATTTAAGTTTACTTCAACATATACCAAAACAAGAATCAACATTAACAGCGGTGGATAACGAAAATTTTGAACTTGATCTGCATTTAGCTAACTCTATACGTCAATCGCCTAAAAAAAAGCTTTCTATGAGATCACTGAACTCTAGATCTGGAACCAGGAAATTATCATCCGTCAATTTAGGCACCAGCAGCCCAATTAATGATAACAACTTGAGTGACATAAAGTTAGAAACCTCTTCAAGTTTATTTTTAAGGTGTGTTACTCCACCGTTGGTAAATACATCAGGGGATTTGTCACCATGCACGGGCAAAAAACATGTTTTGAATGATGTAGGATTTAGATTCAAAAATCAACGTGTTTGCAGTGGTACTGATAAATCAACCATTTCTAACAATTCAGTTCCAAGTGGATATTATGGTGAATACGATAAGGAAAAGTGGAGAGTTTTCAAAAAGGTGAAAACTGCCAAAAATAACTATAATACAGATACTTATCACTTATCAGAATCAATCATCAAATAGTCTATCTAAAAAATCACAACTTAAAAACTATATCTTATACTTTTCTATATATCATACATAATATAAGTTCGTCTGTATTTCTATTTTTTTAAAACTTACAATAACAAGGAATCTTTCAAAGATTTGAGGTCATCTGCAAGCTGGGTGATGGTAACGTTATCGTCAACACTTCTGACTTTCAAGGCCAAATACTTTGGATGTGTTAAAAGGTAATTTAATGCACTAATGAAAATTTGCCTTTCTTGAACAGTATCTAAGCCAGGAATCAGCTTAATGTCTTCTAATGGTTTACCCAACTCCGAACTAACGAAATTATAGCAATCTAAACTAGTCAAAAGCTTAGCTAGTAAAACCAGTTGTTCAGTTTCTTCAATAATAAAAGTACTTATCAAGCTGTCTGCTTCCAGCCACGCTTGGATGGTATACTTGAATTGCTTTTTAAATGTGAGCACAAATCTACAAAGTTGGAATGTAACATTACTACCAAAATGTGAAACAAGAGTTAATACAACCGGTAATATTCTTTCAACCCATAATTTATGTAATCTTACAATTGTCAAATTGGAAGAAAAAGGTGTAATATGTCCTTTTTGAACTATTAATGCAACTGGAGATTCAGTCAATAAATTGAAAATGCCGTCATATATTAACTTTTCGGCGATACTTTTAAGTTGGACAAATTCATAAATGAAAACCATCGAGTAGTCAGTAAACACTTCTTCTTTGTTAACCTTAATCAAGTGGGATGATGTGAACATATGTGCTATTGCCCTATATGCGTTAGACTTGACCAAAATATTTGCAATTTCGCTATTTAAACTGTCATTTAATTTTAGTTTGAAAAACTCCCTTGTTAAAGATAAAACAATCAAAAGATCATCAACTTGCTTTGCTATTAGAGGCGACTCCCCAAATTCTGTAACTGGAACCGACAAAGTTTGATTTCTAACACTATTGAATAAAATATTTATTGACTTACAAATAATATTTCTGAATACATCAATCAAAGTTGAAGAATATTCAGATACAAAATCCGAAGTCTTGATCATAGAAATTGAAATGAGTAGCACTCTTAAAAGTGGCTTATAATATTCAATACGTAAACTGGTTAAACCTTCTGTCAAGTTGACCTCTCTTGATTCCAATAGTTTTAAACTAGAAATAAGAATGGCCATTAATGTGTTATCCTGCACTGTCTGTGCGGACTTGGATATTGTAAGCATTATTAAAAATGCCAATTCAATTCTACCTTTATAAACTTGGTCATAAAATTGATGTGGAATTCCTTCTTCGTAATTAATCTTCAAAAGCGAAGATGCAAATAAACAATACTGTGGATTTAATTTTTCAAAATTGACATTACAGTAGCAAGTGATTAACCCACCATACGCCTTTGCCAAATTGACCTGTGAATTAATAATCTGAGACTCATCACAAATTTTTTCAATACCTGATTTTAGACTATTCCATTCCTTATTACTTGAATCTAACAAATTATCAATTACTTCATAAGCGTAAATTGTTGAATCAAGACCCTGATTCAGCCTTAAGAATTGACCCAGCTTAAATGCTCCCTCGGTAAGATCACTAAATTTTTCTTCAACAGAAGATAAAAATTGTTCGTCCCTTTGATTTATTTTGAACTTAGTGTCTAGAGATTTAATAAACTCTTCAGAATTGAGTAGATCTGACACCTTGATTTCACAGCACTTATTATTACCGCCCGAAACAAATAGATATAATGATAATATTTCAACAGCTTTTGCAACAATTTCAATCCTCCAAACATCTAAATGCTGCCTCTCCTTTGCATTGTTTTCATTGATTATTTCTATTAGTTTTTCAATGAATTCAACATCTTCCTTATCTGAACAAATCCCCAACCAAGTACTAATACAAAGTGACAGCGATCTCAAGAGATGATAAACGTATTCTGAAGAATAACTATCTATCTTCAAGATTGAGGATTTTAGTAAACGAAATAATGATAATTTACCTAAAGATACAGTTGACTTTGAACTTTGCACATCTCTACCAGTTATCAAAAATAAAGATAAACCTTTTTGGTTATTTTCCATAACAAAAGAAAAAAATTTAAGTGCTAAAATTTTATGGTTTTGTGTTGTGTTTGGATCGGAAATTGCGTCATACAAACAATTACGCAAAATTTTAGAATGTGTTGAACCAAAATGAGTTAACATTGAAGGTGGATTATCATTCCAGCTTGAATTAACTAAGTGAGAAAATAATTCTAGAGTTTGACCTTGAAAACTTTCATTAAACAAATAACAGTCCACCATGCTAGGAAGATTTAAGTATAAAGATTTTTCCATGTTTGAAGGTGAATTAGGTTTGACAATTGTACGGAGTTTGACGAGGGAGGTTGTAAAGTTGAGCAAGCCAGTGATGTATTCTTTATATAGCAAACCTTCTTGATTATTTATCAATCTGTTACCTCTCAAATCAGATAGCTCTTGAATCGATGATAAAAATGGTTGAATTGATCTTATATCATCTATATCAGAAATTAAAAATGAATTGATTAGTCTGTTGAGGCAGTGTTCATAAGCAGGCAGAACTTCGCTTGTATTATTCAAAGTGATCTTAAGTTCAATGATTTTATTAAAATAGGTTAAGATGCTTAACCCAAGTACTAGTTTTTCATGCTCATTCTGATATTTCCAAGTTGAGAAATTTTCAAATACCTGGATTGATAAAACTGTGAAGTACTCTAGAACCTCCGATTTTAATGTATTGTTAATATTAACATTATCATTCAAATTTAAGGAAGATTCCAGTAAAGTGAAACCAAGTTTTAAGTGTGAAATGATAAATTGATAGCTACCTGAAGGTATTTCAACTTTATCCAATACATCGAAAACCAAGCCATTACTTGATTTAAAACTGAATAAATTGGATTTGAAAAGATACGACCAAATACGGTAAGAATAGCTCTTCAAACATAACGTGTTGAATAGTGAGTTACAACTTGCCAAAAGTTCTGGGTTTTTTGATAAGAAAGCTTGATCGCAAATCCTGAAAATGACATCAATTATATCTCGCTGATCATCGATAAATGCGTTCATTGATTTGAAAATTGTATTAATCATATAGTTATCTAAATCACTAAAGATTTGATCTAGTGATTTAACAATTATATTACTTGTTTTTATTCTTTCCACTTCAGCGTTTGATAATCCAATCGATAAATTTGATAAGACTCTACCTAGCAGCGACCAACCGTTATAATCGTACAAAAACATGACTATTAAGTTTGGTTTTGAATTTGAGATTATTTGAGCCTTCAAATTCTTTTTCATTAAAAGGGAGAATCCATCAATTGATTCAAACGGTAACTTTACATCCACTTCTGAGGTTAGTTTAACCAGTTCAGGTTGCTGATCATCAATAACATAATTAAAAAAAAAATTGGAGGTGTCCATTGATGCCATATATGTTGGGAGTGATTTCAATTCTTCAACTGCTAAATTTGAGTTGATCGAAATTAATTGCAAAAAAGAGTTCAAAGACAGTGGCATTTTGGCCTTCAACAAAATTAATAGCTCGTCAGTGAATGGATTTTGGAAAAATTTCTCAATTATTCTATTTGAGGAGGCCCTCAAGATGATGGAAATGGCTTCAATGATTTCATCATTTGACTCAATATACGGCACAAATGAGTTAACAAAAGATCCTAAAATACTTGGAAATATTGGATTATAGGAAACCAGTTCATTGCAGGTAATTAAAGATTTACAAACATTCAATTTTGCAGCTTCGTTTGCAAATGTAAGATACATTATTTCAATATTTTGTAAAACCCCCTTTGACAATGAAGATATGAAGGTTTTGGCTTTTTCGTCATCTTTGTGCACCTCGAGAATTGTATGTTGTCTATGCAAAATGATTGACCAAGCATACAAAATTATTGGGTTTGCGTTTGTATTTAGTATTAAGGATGTAATTTGATTGAGGGTATCCGGGTTACTCATGAAAGTGGAATCATCATCTAAGGAGCCATAGTTAAAATCCAAGTCCAAAAATAATAGGGAAATCAATGTTGACAAACTTTCAATCGAAGATTTAGTTTCTTCGGTTGAAATGAAAGTGTAGGTAGACTTGTCTGAGAAAAAATTAAGCAATTTCATCAAATTGAACCATTTGAAAACAGAAGAGCTCATAAACCCTTCTTCAGATTGGAGAATAATATAAATAAAATAGTTAAGCATCTCTGATAATAAGGATATCAAATGAGTGGATATCAAAATATCGATTTCAGAAAAAGATGTAAGTTTAGAGTGTAAAGAATTGATGCGTTCGATGTTGAATATCAAGTTTTCAATGATGATATGTCCATTGTTGACAATTTCTTTCTTAACATTTAAAAAAGTTTCAGATTTTAAAATTTCTATTGAGACCTTAAAAAAATTAGTCTGCTCTTGTAACACCATAGACATGAAGTATTTCAAGCTGTTCTCATCATCACATTTTTCAATTCTTCTGGCAAATAGATTCACCATTTTTTCAACCTGACCACAATTCATATCCAGTTTTGCGGCAATAATATTTATTTGATCTTTAAATTCATTTGAGGAAACAGCTGCAACTTGTAATTTTTCATTATTGTCGCAACCGACATACGGAATCAGGCCTGAAACAAATTCCGTCGAGTGTGCATCAAAGAATGATTGCAAGCGTTTAGTTGTGTCGGGAGAACTAGAAAAAGAAATTTCCTGGAAGGCACACCCGAACGTGTAGTCATGAACCGGCACTACCATATTTGATGCTTTAACTAAACTACTCTAGTATAAAACAGGCGTGTTACTTCAAATTATTTACATGTTGTTGATTTAGGTTGAAGTTAATTCCATCAAAAAAGAATATGAATGAAACCTCCGTGCACCGCTCAATCCCTATAATAATAAATGTCACGTGCACTCTGGTGCACTTCCTCGTTTGGCGCGGTTGTAGCTGATATTATATTTTCCGGAGTGTATCCTGGAGTGTCTGACAGAGTGTTGTTGGTGATGTTAGGAAAGTTGGTACCGCTGTGCTGGCCCGAAACAAGTAATTGCCATCTGGAATGACATTCTTCCACAACACTCACTGCCCTAGATCTGTTAAGCCATTGACCATCGTATGCAAACTCGTTTTCAGGCTTACCCATTGGTAACTTGTAGTTTTTAAACCACTTTTTCAAGTTTTCTAAAAGTAGAGGCATTTTCAAATCTATGTCTTCAATATCGTTCAGATCATCAGCCAATTCATTATTGACATCGATACTCAACAATTTCCAATCCATTTCACCATCATCAATCATAGCTAAACATCCTAAAATTTTCACTGTTTTTAAATCACCTATTTGGTTACTCTGGTTTGAGCCAATTTCACAAATATCTAATGGATCATTATCCCCGTAATACTTTACACCATTAAAATCAACGGCTAAAGTGGGATCCTCCCATGTTTGTGGAATAGCACCGTAATTACAAGGGTACCCATGAAAAGGATAAATATTGTTGATGAATCTGAGTTTGCCTTTTTTTGTATCTTGAACAATTGGATTGAAGCTTAGTTCTTTCGATATTTCAAATTTACCCTGTTCATAACGTGGTATTTCAGTAATCATAGTAACTGTACCTTTTGATTTATTAAAATTTAGAGGTATATCATGAAAAAATGATTGCGCTCTTCCGTTATGGTTAACAAGATATTTTTTAAACCCGAGAGTATATTTACCCCCATTGACTAGTGTAGTCATGTTTGTTGTAAAAGTATTGCCTTGTTGTGTTACTAAAATAAAGAAAGTGGTAGGTATTTACGAGAACGTGGAGGCGAGAATGTTTTTTTTCTCGTTCTTTTGGCTAAAGAAGTTCTATAAGCATACGTAATTAGATACAATCTATATTCCCAAAGAAACAATATGAACTGTAATTGAAAGTGATTTTTAGCAAGTTAGTAAAAGTAAACTCAGCTTAAAATTAATTGAATCGAAGGCAAGTTGAAGGGGAACAGGTGGTTCTGCTATAAACTTGAGAAAAAAATTACGGATCAATTGAATTCCAACCGTCCTTTGAAACTATGTAGGGCAATGAAGAACCCAACATACCTTCAAAGTTCTCTCCCTTGTTGGGTTTGGTATCCTTCCATTTGAGTGTATAATTTGAGTTCAGTAAAGAGTGTTTAGGATTGAATGGCAAATTGTACATTTCATGAAATTTATCAATACAATACTCCGCAGTTAATTTTTTAGACTGTTTTTTTGATAATTTATGTGCAATGTATTTCCATTTATGAGTTTCAGCGGCAGAAAGTAGGTTTAGAATTATAATGATGTCCTCCTCTGTAAATTCTGAGATATCAATTGACGGATCGGAGGGTGTGTATGTGATTTGAGACAACGTAGATTTTTTTTTGATATTGCCATGCGTACTTTGGTTTTTGAGGTTAGTTTTTGAAACTTTCGACTTAGAAGCAAATTTATTTTTCAAATTAAAATTTTTGTCAGTGCTGGGAGTTTGCAAGTTAATATTTGGTTGGTTGGTAAAGGAAGAAAATGTGGAAACCGAACTTAGTGAGGAATTGTAAAGATACATATTTGGCTGTGTGGATGGATGCGATGTTAATGTGTTGTTCATAACTGGAGGCTGGGATTGATGCTTCCCAGATTGCCAGTTTTGGATCGTTAATGAGAGGTCCTGATAATCCGGAACAGGAACATTGTTTGTTTGCACTACTGGTATGACCGGGTATTTTGAAACAGCTGGCGGGTTGACGCTATAAGGCAAACTGCGAGAATTTGAATTAGACGAATCTTGCTGGAACACCGGTGCTCTAGAGTAACTGGGGGTGGTATTCAACGGTGGCATTAATCGTTACAGCGCGTTACACATGAAACATTACAGGGCCAACAGCATAAGAAGGTACAGAACTGAGGTCACCCGTCGGTTAGATATATCATGCACAGAAAGTTGAGCACTGAGAATCATCCGATGGCGGAGCGGACTGCCTCAACATGAATTCGCTGCCAAGTTTTTAATTGCCACATCAGGAAACTACTTTGCGTAATTCAGACCTCTTTTTCTTCTGCTTCTTTTCCTTCTTTTCCTTCTTTTTCTTCTCCTCCTTCGTATTCTTTTTCTTAGCCTTCTTAGCGTCCCGCTTGGCACGCTTTCGCCTCTTTCTTTCACTGTCGCTTTCATCACTGCTCGAGAAAAACACCAGCTGCTCAATATCAGCATCAATACCATCTCCAGTTATACTCCCCATCTTTCGCTTCATCTTTTCACCACTCTTCTTCTGATCAACAGTACCATTTAGCACTCCACCCTTGACAAACATGGAATACAACACACTACTCTTTTTTTTCTCTAATCTCTCAATTTCGTTCAACTTCGTTTTATCAACGGCAAAACTTGATTTACTGTTGACGTCCAAGCTTTTCAACTGTCCATCAAATACAGTCTCCCACCATGCAACACTTTCCTTGGCACTGTGTCCTATACCTTTGAGATCAAACTTGTGAGATACTAAAATTGGTTTCTTGAGCCCACCCTTTTGCAACGGCTGACCGGGTATCCACCCATAAGATTCCAAATACTTTTGCGAATCCATGTTGTCACTACCAGATGCTATCTTTCTCAAACACAATAACTGATTCAGTTAGAAAGAATTATTTCAATACTTGGCATTGAAAAAAAAAAAAAAAGTTCAATTCTCGCGAACCGGATACAATTTAAGATAAAACACACTGACTTCAAAATTCTTAGTTCAAACTCCACATATCTCCTCATCTAGAACTGGCAGTACAAGCATGGGGAACGCAGTATCCGGTAGCAGTTCCAATCCTAAAATAACTCCACATGACAAGGCAATTCTTCAACTAAAACTTCAACGGGACAAGCTCCACAAGTCTCAAAAAAAACTTGAAATTATTATTAACAGAGAGAACCAAATCGCCAAACAATGTGTGATAGATAATAACTTGAACAAAGCAAAACTGACATTGAGAAAGAAGAAAAGACAACAATCTTTACTAAATACGTTAGAAAAGCAAAGTAACACACTTGAAGAGTTGATTGATACAATAGAATTCAAACTAATTGAAAAGGATGTCATTTTTGGCCTTGAACAAGGTAATAACGTATTAAAAGAACTCAACAATGAATTGAGTTTGGAAAAAGTAGATAGAATAATGGATGACTCCCACGAAGCAATCCTGTATCAGAATGAGTTGAGTGAAACTTTAGGTTCCTTATTGACCAATAGTGAAGAGAGTGAAGTCGATGAAGAGCTAAGGCAATTGGAGATTGAAATGGGTATAGCCCAACCTGTTGTTAAACCGGTTAAAACTTCAGATAAAACTGACGAAAAACTTGATTCTTTACCCTCTGCTCCAACAGGTATAAAGAAGAAGCTCGAAGATACGATGGAATCGAATGAGCCAAATACGAGACTTGCCCAACCAGCTTGAATAAATCTTTACTAACTATTATACTATTTACATGTAATGTAGACTTATACCTAAATGTTATATTTGATCATATTTAGAAATTAGCAGGTTCATCTAACCATTCTAAAAACTCTGGTGTGAAATAAGAAATAATCAATCTGGCACCAGCTCTCAAGAAACCGTAGTGTGCTTCAAAAGCAATACTTTTTAAATCCACAATACCCTTCTCAGCAGCCGCATGTAACATTGCATATTCACCACTAACATGATAGCAACAAATTGGATAATCTGAACATATATCTGCTGCATCTTTAACAACATCTAAATAAAAAGTAGATGGTTTAACAATTACACCATCAGTACCCTCATTCATATCTCTAACCAATGCTCTTCTAGCTAGTCCAGCACCGCCTGATGGTAATTGATAACATTTTCTATCACCATGTGATGGACATGATCCAGCTGCATCTCTAAAAGGTCCATAAAGTGAACCGCTGAATTTTGCAGCATATGACATAAGGAAAACTTTGTGAGCCAAACCTGCATCAATTAGACCTCTTTTAATTGCTCTAATTCTACCATCAATCATGTCTGAAGGTGCAACAGAATCTGCACCAGCTTTAGCGTAATTAACTGCAACAGCCGCAATTCTACGAACAGACATTTCTGTATTGATTGAACTATCTTCATATAACACTCCACAATGTCCATGACTTGTGTATTCACACAGGCATACATCGCACATAACGTATAATGATGGAAAGTTTTTTTTTAATGTTTTGATTGCTTGAATAACAGGTCCATCAGGATCATCCGCTGCTGCCCCATACGGATCTTTCTTTGATTCGTCCAACAAAACACCAAACAAAATAACAGCTCTGAGGCCCTTTTTAACAAGTGAATCAATATATGGAATTAGCTTGTTAACACCAAATCTGCTGATATTTGGTAATGAAGGAATCGGGGTTTCATCTTCTGGATCATCAGAGATAAAAAGAGGAAAAATAAACATACTCTTTTGAAGCTGTCTTTCATGTTGCCATGATCTAAGTAATGAGTTATTATATCCACCTTGTAGGACGGAAGATATTTCGGTCTCAATGGGTGGTAAATACTCTGCGTTGTGAACCATTTTGCCTTCCAAAACCAAAAGAAGCAACAGAATGACTCTTGTTACTAACACCGAAATACGCAATTTTTATATCAGCCCAACGCAAAAAGCTATACCGGTGCGGGTATTACTTCTTTGAGGCGATGCCACTATCTTTCACTCTCTTACTCAGTATTTCTTTTCCGGAACGTGCCAGGGTCTTGTAATGGTTGTGCTTTGCGTACCAACTATATGAAAGGCATTTTTACAAAGTTTGTTACAAGCACTAACCATTGCGCTTGATTGTCTATCTAGGCGTACAGTAGACTTCGTCCTGAACCAACCCTAAAATGCATCTAGTAAAAACTCCAACCAGGCTCAATCTATGCTTCTAAAAAGGTTTGTTTTTCGTCCTTTCAGATGTGTCATCCCGTATTATTGTAACAACTGATAAGAATGAAATTATTGAAAAGGCGGTAATTTGGCGGTGATAACAATATTGAAAAGGATCCAGATAACGAAAACTCGCTAAAAACAGGGGAAAAGTGAAGTTTCTTCTTCAAACCTTAACGTCGCTGAATATTTCTCCGTATACTTGCAATTCTACTGCCAACAACATCTGCACTCAGACTGGTACTGACGTACGGTATAGTATTTAAACCAAAATTGTTCCAGAATGAGGCTTCTGCTCCTTTGCTTATCTGTGTTGAGTAAATTTCCTCTATTGGCACTTCTTCTTTACCTTTTACAAGCACTAGTCTTTCACTTTCCAGCAAACTATTCGTTAATTGAGTTAAATCTATAGGAGTGTAGATATTAACCGTATGATTTCTCGTATTTACTGAATGTATAATAGCCAACCCCCAAAATTTCGTCTCAACTGATTGTATATAGGCATCGTTTATATAATTAGGCGAGTCCAACGACGAGGTAAAATGTTTTGAATTGATCACCTCCTTGGAAATGGTCATTAAGGCCATGTATTGACATTCTAAAGCCTGCGGAATATCGTGTAAAGAGATTCCATAAGAATCGTAAATTGCTATACCTATTATTCCCGTAAAGTTTGCCAATTTCGCTAAATCAGTCGTGTTAGATATATAGGAAACTCTGTAAGGCGATTTATAAATCAACGGATCAAAATTGAAAATATCTGTCTCATTATTATAATGCATGTATGAAAGTAATTTGAAGTTTTTAATTGTCATGGGTGGGTATGCTGTAGCTGATTTCACCGCTGGTAATTTAATTACTTCAGTTTGTGGATCCCATGCCACGTCCTTCAATAAATCTAGGGTTTTCAGTTCATCGGATAATTGTATTAAATGCGTTAAGGTGATTTTTGAATTTATATGCATTAATATCTCAACTCCAAACCCTTTAATCCATCCTGGCATATTTATCAATGTTACGGTATTCTTTGATGCATTGACAATTTCGAGTAATTGATCCAACTGTGTTAAATAATTCAATGGTTGAATATTAGCAGTGTTAAATCCAAGATATTTGATTGTTTGATCAGTTTTCAATTTGAATGATTGAATCGTACCTATAAGTGGAGTGGATACTGTACATAGTGATATACATCCAGGAAGGCATAATTCAGGCTGGCCTGAATCAATGTCTAATATTTGGATAGTCTTCTCAGCAGCGGTAGATAGCAACGCATTTGATAAAAGTTTGACAAAAGTTGACTTACCTGTGTTTTTATTACCGACAATCAAAATGATTTTATTGTCAGTTGAATCAGACGAAAGTTTATTAAATTGAAAATGCCATGAGGATGGAATAGTGGTTGCTAATTTGTTATTTTCTGGCTCAACCAATAAAGCAAATGTATATTGAAAGTTATTGTTTTCAAACGAATTTCTGGAGTTTTCGTGATTGTAAAGTGGTTTTAGATGTGCATACAATTTCGAAATGGAGTCCAAATTATCATTATAGTTCAAAACTTTGATAACGCAACTAAAATCTGAATCAAAATAAGCATTAGATGTTGTTTGTGAATGTGGTTTGATTAGGGGTAACGAAGTTATATTCGATGCATTGATAGTGAGTTCCGTGTTTGGTTTCAAAAAATATGAATCTATAATCACGATACCTGAAAGAACCGATAATTTATACTGACCTTTAAACACAAGAAAATCATTTAAGGAAAGGCCTATAATTTGATACTCTTTTGTATAAATAATATTTTTACCAATAACAGGAGTGAAGTTCGAATTGAAGACTGGAGTCAGGGTTGAGTCTTCATCAAATAAAACGGTTCTCGATGATCCTAACCCCAAATCTAGCTGAATTGCATTGGTATCTGTGTGTGCTGCTACTTCTTCGTCTACTTCTGAGTCTGAATTGTTTAAAGCCGCAAAAGCACTCAAACGGGCTGACATTGTTTTGCTTTGTGTGCTTCGTACTTCAGACTTACTATTCACTTCGGCAGGCGGAAGTTTCAAAGAAAAATTCATGTCACATTTCAGCCGATGTATGTGATAACTGTGGCGAGGTCCCACTAGCCACACGCACAGGCACATGCACACGAAAAAAAGAAAAAGTAAAAAAAAAAGCCAATACCGCCACAAAACATAAAACCGTCGATCGACGCGTTTTTTGCCGTCACCAGCCACATCTTTGCCACACAGAAAACCAGCCAATCACAGCGCCGCCCTCTGCAGCCCCAAATCAACCCACTCACACGCACTCCATCATTTTATTACGTGAGCTCAGCTTGTTTCCACTGTGACTAGTATACGCATACTTGTAGGTTCCAGCTTCTTGGTGTAAGAACTGCCCTTCTCTTTCGCCTCAAACCAAGCAACCATGTCTGACTACAAATTACAAACACCAGGTTTCGATTCCAGATTTCCTCAACAAAACCAAACTAAGCACTGTTTCCAATCTTACTTAGATTATCACAAATGTGTTGCAATTAAGGGTGAAGATTTTGCTCCATGTAAAGTTTTCTGGCAAACTTTCCAGTCACTTTGTCCAGTCGATTGGACTGAAAATTGGGATGAACAAAGAGAAAACGGTACTTTCCCAGGTGATTTATCCATTGAAAGATTCAAATAATTAACTCTCACCGCCCCCTATCTTTACAGTTTATTTTTTTACTTCTTTTCAACTTAACCATATTATTATTATAGAATATAAAATTATTTATATTTAAAACATATTTATTATATTAGTTATATTTGTTTACAATATCAAAGTTTCTTTAATTTTATCTTAATTTTGTAATACTACATATAGAAAAAGTCACTATGACTGTTGAATACTCCATCCATTTGAAACCAAGTTTTTGAATTTGCTTACAATTTTGACAGGTAATTCTTCATTTGAATGGAAATTCATATACACGTATAATACAGGTATCTTGACTAATTTCTCAATACTTAATATATCATTGAGAAGATTTTTATCATACAAATTATGTTTAATTACCTTTCTTTTCTTGATTTCCATTTTTTTCTCAATCAAACTGTAATCCATATAATTCAATTGACTGTAATTTATCTTAATTTTTTCATCACTTACCTCCTCTCCAGAGATAACAATTTTGTCATACTCTGCTAACTTGGCAACGGAGTTATTTTTAAAATTTGATTTAAACATCCCACTGAAAGACTTGTCGTAGTCTTGTAGTTGCATCAATTTTTGTTTTAAAATTTCAATAATTGTAATAACCTTTTGAATTGATTCTTCGATTCCAATAAGTATAATTTCTTTGTTTCCTGCTTTTATATATTTCAGTATTTCATCGAGTTTTCGACGAATCTTTACATTCTTGTTGAGTTTAACATACAAAACTGGCTCATCGTCCTCATTGTATACTTTTTGGTCATTCATGCGGAGGTTGAATGTATCTTGTAAATCCATATTTTGTGAGTATTTCACAAAAGTCTCATGATTGATTTCATTGCAAACTGGTGTAGATGGTGTATCTATTTCTATTTCCTTTCTCTTCATACCCCAATGTGCATTAAATTTTAGAATTTTGGTAAAAACTTTTGTATTTTTTTTAGAAATGTTGTGAGAATATCATCTCGAAATTTGATTTTGATTTTGTCGTCACTTTTTGGCCCAGATTGATTTCAACACTTGTTATCTTTTTTTATTGTTTTCCATCTTCAATTCAATTATATTATACCAGTCAACAAGCCATGTCATTGATTTCCTCAGCACAATCATTGAGAACGAGGCAAATCGCTTCTTTAAAGAAAATGCTTCATTTGAATGTAGATATTGATAATGAATTCGTTTCATCATCAACACACACCGAATCTAATGACTTGATATGGAAAGTTTTGATTCTGGATGATAAGTCAACAAAAATCGTTTCATCTGTTTTGAGAGTCAACGATCTTTTAGAATTTGGTATTACCATGCATGCTCTTATTAACCAACGAAGAGCTCAATTACAAGACGTGCCTGTAATTTATTTTGTTGAACCAACACCAGAAAATATCTCAACCATTATTAATGATTTAGCAAATGATCAATATTCACAATTCTATATCAATTTTACCTCCTCGTTGAATAGGTCATTATTAGAAGAATTTGCTAAAAAAGTGGCATTAACGGGTAAAGCAGATAGAATTAAACAGGTATATGATCAGTATTTAGATTTCGTAGTCACTGAGCCAAATCTATATTCATTAGATTTGAAGGACATATATTTACAATTCAATAATCCGCAAACAACTGAAAATATAATTAACGAAAAAATAGACCAAATTTCAAATGGTATTTTCTCATCAATTTTAACAGTAGGCTCAATACCGATTATTAGAGCAAATAGAGGCGGGCCAGCTGAATTAATTGCTCAAAGATTAGATGAGAAATTGAGGGATCATGTTATAAACACAAGGCGTCTAGCTCTAAATACCAGCTCCTCTAGTGGTTCAACTACCTCCTCAAATGATAAATCTGTGTTGATTTTATTAGATAGAAACGTAAACTTAACCTCCATGTTTGCACATTCATGGATTTATCAATGTATGGTATCAGATGTCTTCAAACTAGAAAGAAATACGATAAAAATTGAGAAAAAAATTGGCGATAAAGATAGTCAAAAGGTGGAAGTAAAAAAATATGACATTGAACCAAAAGACTTTTTCTGGCATCAAAATTCTTCATTACCTTTCCCTGATGCAGTTGAAAATGTTGAAAAAGAATTAAACAATTATACGAATGATGCAAAGCAAATAACTGCCAAAACCGGTTATTCCTCAATCCAAGATATTGATTTGAATGATAAATCAGACACTAAACATATTCAAGAAGCCATTAAATTATTACCTGAATTAACACACAAAAAAAATATAATTGATATGCATATGACGGTGTTATCTGATTTAATCAAAGAATTAGACTCCAAAAAGTTGGATTCTTTTTTTGAGATTGAACAGAACTTGAATAATTTAAATAATCCAAAAATTCAAAAGCAATTACTAGATCTTTTATCCGAAAATTCAAAAGCAGATAACTCAATTGATAAACTCAGAACTTACATTATTGTTTACTTATCCTGCGACTTACCTAAATCTTTTTACGATGAGTGTGAACTGCAGCTATCCAAATTAAGTATTGATCTGTCCGCATTAACTTATATCAAGAAAGTTAAAGAATTTAGTAAACTCAACGAGTTAACACTATCCAATTCCAACAGTTCAAGTAATGGTATGTCACTTTCAAATACAAACAATGGTGCATTATTTTCTAGTTTGTCATCCAAACTAGTTAATTTAACTGATGGTTCAAATAAATTAACTGAAGGTTTTGCATCATTGGTGAGTGGTATTAAAAAACTATTACCAGAAACATCACACTTACCAATTACAAATATAGCTGAATCAATTATGAATCCAAATCAATCAAGCGTTGAGCTACTTAAAATTACTGACGATTACGTTTATTATGATCCAAATATTACAAGAGGTGCGCATTCTAAGCAACCAAAACGGAAAACTTATAATGAAGGTATGGTTTTTATTGTAGGTGGTGGTAACTATTCAGAATATTCCAACCTTCAAGATTGGTGTAACCATTGGAATAGCAAAGATGGATCATCAAATGGATCAGTCAATGGTGGTAATTCAACTAAAATAGTTTGTTATGGTTCAACAGAAATCTTAACTGCAAATGAATTCATCAATGAATGTAGTGAATTAGCAAAATAGTTTTTTAAGTAGTTTTGTCTAAAAAAATTTGTAATTATACAGATCGATACATGGATTATAAATAATCTTGACTTTGTTCTAAAACTTTCGTACTACGTTGAGCATCTAAGAACAAAAGTTGACACTCGTCAAGATCATCAGGTGAAACCTCGCTTCTTCCTGCAATTTGAGCTAATATATTAGCAGGTGATAATAATTGCAATGCATATCTTAATGAAGATGTTGTTGCGGTAAAAGAAATCTTGTTTAATGCTTCCTCAGATAACAGAATACTTTCAACCTTGGACCTTTTCAAGATAATATTCTTAGTCTCATCATAATTGTAAGGTGATGTTTTAACAATTAACAATCTATCAATTAAATCTGGAGGAATACCATGTGGTGACTTGATATCTTCTGCACCTCTGACTGTTGTCAAACCTCTATTAGATGCTAAAATTACAACAGGTGCAATAGTTGATTCTAGCGCCCTATTTAAAAAGGTAAAACATTCGATATCTAACATGTTAACTTCATCAATAAATAGAACACCTGGTACTAATTCGGCGACACCTTGATCGATATATTTAGATACCATTTTATTAACTTCTGATCTTAGTTTTTCAGTAATTTCAGTCTTACGAGGCTTTAATAATTGTCCCATCATTGATAAAATATCTTGACCACCTTGGGGTTTTGCATTTGCAATATCCAAATCATGCAATGTGATATCTTGAACAATTTCCTTTTTCTTATGTACCTCACCCTTAGGCAACGGAACATATTCTTCTGCCTCTAAATCAAATTCTGTTGCATAAGCGTCAGATCTGCCAACACGCTTAACTGATCCGGTGTTCGCCTCAATATATATAACATCACCAACTGAAACTTTCTCCTTTTGAATAGATTCGTAAATAGATGGATCTAATTTCAAATTTTTTGTACCTTTAGAAGTTTTCAATCCAACCAGAACATGTTTAATAGTTTTACCATAGCCACCTAAAGGATTCTCCGATTCTTCTGGAGTCAATTCAACAATTTCACCTTCGTAAACTTCCTTCGTCTCTTTAATTCTCAAACCTATTGCTTTTCTAAAATTTTCCATTAATGCTTCAGTCTTTTTAACTTCGACTGAATATAATTCAGATCCAACAATTGGAACAAATGGAACTTTTGGGCCCAGTTCTTGTGAAACTGCCAGCGCTAATGCAGTTTTACCAGTGCCCGGACCACCAGCCAATAAAATAGCCTTACCACTCATTTTTTTGGTCTTAATTAAATCAACTACAATTCCACATGCTTCACGTGCTTCTCTTTGCCCAACAAATCCACCATCAATTTGCTTTGCAAATCCATGTTCATCAAGACCTAGACCCTTAATATGAGTATGTGCTGCAGTTCTGCTGTCTTTCGAAATTGTAGAAGTGACATTTGCAGTATTTGTCTGTGGGACTTCAGATATTGGTGCTGCTTCAGCCATTATAGTACCGTCTGGGTTTTTCACTACAACATCAATCATCATAATGTTTTTAACAGTTTGCCATTTTATTCAACTTGAAATTTACTGCAAATTGCTTGTCACGTCTATCGGCGTGCTGTGTATTAATGCGCGTGTGTTTGATTTAGTGTATACCACGAACTATGGATATTATGACTTCAGGTTAAATATTGTATAAACAAATATATATAACTAAATAAATGATTAAGTAGGTAACATTAGAATTTAACTATATGTAAAAAAATCTAAGCTTTGAACACGTAAGGGCCAGGTTTTTCAGCAACGTCGAAAGTCATACGTGAACCATCGACCAAGTCATTTTTGTGTTTACACCAGACTTCGACCTTATCACCGGGTTTGATTGCACCGACACCCTTTGGAGTGCCAGTCAAGATAACATCACCAGGATAAATTGTCATTATACTTGACATCCTACTTAAAAACTCATGAATTGGGAAAATCATTAGATTTGTTAAATCATGTTGTCTGTGTTCCTCATTAACTTTTAAATTTAGTTCAACTGCATATGGATCAACGATTTGCGTCTTGGTAATAAATGGACTCAATGGCATAAATGTATCAAAACCTTTGCCAATGGTCCAAGGTAATCCTTTCTTCTTTGCAGCATCTTGCACATTTCTAGCTGTCATATCGATAGCTAATGCATAACCATCAATCGAATCAAGTGCTTCCTTTGGACCAAACTTTGAAGGATCTAAGTTTTGGAGTTTCTTGCCAATAATACAAGCCAATTCAACTTCATGATGAACGACAACATTTTTTGGAACTAAAATTGGACCTTCACCAGGCTTAAGTGCAGCTGAGGAGGGCTTTAAAAAAAAAAATGGTTCAGTTGGCTTTTGGTTGTTGAGTTCCTTAATATGTGCCATATAATTACGGCCAATACAAAGAAACTTGCCTGCGTTCTTGATGTAGTTGAAAGACATTGTTTGTTGATGCAGCAGCTTTAGAATCTTCTTTGACAACCATTAATCCAAAGGACGGACCTTTTACAAAAAGAGCCAACCATAGCCGCGAGTTCGCAATACATGGTAAATTAAAAAGTAATGAGTTATCATCTATCAATGGTGTCTCTCTATTATTTGAGATAAATGTAATATACAATTATAAGCTATAAAATAAGACATTCACTTCAAATTGGATAGCTGTCCCTGTCGTTCAATAGCTTTGTTTGTCGTGTGGGCGACAGCGGCAGCCACGGCAGCTTGCACGTTTGAGCTTGCTCCATTTAGCAGTTGTGGGACTTCTTCAACTTTGATTGATTGAGGTACTTGATTGGCCTGCGGAATTTGAGCAACATAATTAGTTGCATTCAAAACCGTATTCAAACTCTGAATGCCACCAACATGTTCCGCTAATAATGGACAATCACGATGTGCATATAATATGGTACGTAATGTCAGTGCATGTTCACGTAATGTGCCAACTTGATCACGTAAAATTTGGTTTTCATTCTTGTATTCATTCAGTTCATTTTTCATAGTATCAATCATCTCCTTTTTTCTTTGTCGACATCTGGATGCTGCAACACGATTTCTTTCAAGAAAATGCTGACGTTTCTCTTCCTCCGTTAAAGGGGTTTTTTTTTTTGACTTCACAGGTTTCGAATCTTCTGAAGTTACATCTTTTTTCGGAACCGATTTAGCTTTTTTAAGCCTTGCTGTTTCTTTTGAATCATTTGGTCTTTTTTTTGAATTAATGCCTGGAGAAGTGATGGTATTATTGGTGTTAACATTTGTAGTTAATGGAGATACAGAGTCATATGGTATTTTTGGTTCAGGCTTGACCATTGATTTTAAACTTACCACAGATGTATTTGCAGTGCTTAAAATGTTCGATTCAGATCTCGTTTTATTGGAATCATTATAATCGTCAGTTACGGGGTCACTGGCAGGAAGTGGAACACCGACTTCAACACCTGCAAGGATAGGTTGCCGTGAATCTATATTGATATTTTTTTCTAAATTATTCACTTCTTGATGTATTTGATGGGAACTGTTGGTGGTATTGGTGGTTGTATTGGTGTTTGTATTCATATTTGTAGTATTAGTTGTTGCGCTGATTGCATCCATACTTGGGATATTATTACTATCAATACTGCCTAATGTTGGCAAAAGTAAATGAGTCAAACCAGTTGAGAGTGTCTTTCTCAGGTGAGGAGCCAAATTGTTTAGGCCAGTTGATGTACTGTTCATTGGAGTAACCGTACCTGAACCCATTGTCAGGTATGGATACAGTGCATTGTTGATAAACATGTTAGATCCTGGTGTAAGGCCTGAGCGTATTGAGCTTTCATTCGGTGTTAAACCCGACCTTTTAGCACTCATTATGAAGTTGTACAATTGTTGTTGTTGTTGTTGTTGTTGTTGTTGTTGTTGTTGTTGTTGTTGTTGTTGTT
>JAJMCN010000035.1:0-95633 GCA_030573035.1 Pichia nanzhaoensis
ATGATGACACCTTTTGGATCACCACACCAGGTGTTGAATTGTCTGTATGGTTGGTTTGGAATCAATTCCTTATCGTGAAACCAATAACCAGCGGATTGCATCTTCTTTGAAAAAGTAACCAAATCTGGAGGTGGAGTGATGTTGTATCTTTCGTGGTCCCACATGATACCAGTACCACCGCAACCAGCTTGAACTTCATCAATAATTAATTTAGCACCGTATTTTAATGTAATATCTCTTAAACCTTGAAAGAAAACAGCAGAAGCATGATTGTCACCACCTTCTGATTGGATAGGTTCAATAATAACACCTGCAATTGGACATTTCCAGTTCTTGAATCTGTCCTCAACAATTTTCAAACATCTTGCATCTTCTTCTTTGTTTGCAGCTTCGTTTTCAGCTAATGGGTATTTGTAAGCTGGAAATTCAGCGGTTGGCCATTTGAAAGATGGCATATCCATCTTGTGAATTGGCTTAGATCGAGTAACTGAACCAGAAGCAAATAGTCTACCATGAAAAGCTTTCTTGAATGAAAGAATTGCCAACTCTGGGTTACCTGGTGCTTCATTTAACATACTGGATTCTTCTTCTTCCTTAGTGAATGGACTGCTAAAACCTCTTTTTTTTGATTGATAGTTAAAAAAAACTGCTTTAAAAGCTAATTCATTTGCATCAGCGCCAGACAAACCATTCCAAACATATGTTTGACCTTTTGGAGCATGTTTTAATAAATCTTTTTGAAGAGATTCAAAATCAGCACCTGGGAAGTTACCTAAAGCTGGTCTGTCTACAAGAGCTCTGATCATTTTATCAGATTTTGCAACCTTGATCAAATTTGGATTATTGTAACCTAAAGGAATTGAGGCAACTTGACAGTAAGCGTCTAAAAGAACGTTGCCATCAACATCAACAATGTAATTACCATTTGATTTTTCATAATCGGTAACGAAGTAAGTACATCTGTTATCAAAGACTTCGCCGAGGGTTTTAATGGCTTGTTTACCCTTAGCACCTGGAATGGTTTCAGTGACAACTGATGGAGCAGCTGGCTCATTTGGGAAACACTTGGATGTGTAGGACATTATATGTGATTAGTTGTGTTTACTGCAAAAAAGAGAGAGAATAGGAATCAAATAGAAGCTAGCATGGTCGCTAATCCAACAAAGTGGGTAGAAAGTGCGTTTTATACAGTTGGAGACACTATCCCATCCCATGCCGCTAAGGACCACTTTCCAGCACAAAATAAGAAAAACATGTCCAGAATCCCCGTTCGCTTGGCGGCAGCGGAGTGATTCACTATTTCGTTCCGCAGCCGCTAAGAGTGCCTAACAGAAAAGCGGGTATTACCACTTCGGGATATTTTCCCGGGAGACCCATTTGACACATTAGGCATTCTTTGCTGTCTCCAGATGGTATTGGATGCCCTTCTGTAGCAAGACACACGTGATGCCGTGACTCATCCACTACTAGAACAATGCTATCATTGATAATCGTTAATTTTGCATTTATTTATAAGTAAGGGAAAGAAATAAGTGATGAAAAAAATTACAAGACGATAAAAAAACAATAAACAAATAACATAAATCAAGAGGATTTATAATAAAAAATTCTTAAACTTAAAATAAAAAAAAACAGAAAGCTTTGTAGTAGTCCCTATGGACATACTTCATACTCTTTCCAGGTATCGTGATTAGTTCTTCTGTAAAGATGCCTTCTATCATACCCACTGCCGCCCAAGACAACTTCATCAACCAAATCCACAAACATGCAAACAACAACAAAATTCTCATAACCTGTAGAAGTATTGCTTCCGTCAACTCCTCTATTAATCGCATCTAACAATTTTCTGTTTTCTTCAGTTAATGGGGTTCCAGGTGCCGGCTTTTTAAATGATTTTTTCATACTCCTGGATAACCCATTCCACACACGTAAACGTTCATTTTGCCATTCTTCCACCGTTGGGGTTCTAGCTAATGATCCGAATTCAGGATTGCTCATTCTTTGTCCTAAATCTGTTAATGAGACTGATGAGTCCTCAAAAGACTTGACAAAATTTTGAGAAAATAACTTGTAATGTAAAGGTTCTGAAATTTTGCAAAATTTCTTTTTATTTGAATGTGATAGATATTGCCGAACCAATGATTGATTTTCATCTTCAATTGATGATGTATCGGATTCACCGTTACCAACATTTGAAGCTTCACCGTCTTTACTATTTTCGGATTCTAGTTGTTCATCTAGTGTTGTGTATGATATTACTGGATTAAGATCGTCACTGATCATTCTGACACTTCCTTTGAACCTAAATTGTTTCCTTAGCTTATGAAAGTAGAAGCATGCATCATAACGCGGATTTAACAATAAATCCTTATATTTACTTGACCGCTTGTCCGTTGTAAAGACTAAAACATTAGTCATTTCTTGATCAAATAAAAATCCCCTTAGTGCGCATGTTCTTGTACTTGGATAATTGTTTGAGTCAACATTTGCAAAACTAAATGAAGTAAATGGTGTATCTCCCGTTTCTAACTCCGTCTGCATTGCAGAAGTAAAAGGAGGATTCCACAATGCAAGTGACTGTAACATAGTAATTCGATATAAATAGATATGAGAAAGTTTAAAGAAAAATAAACCAACCGATCTGAAAAGGGCTATGATTTAGTAGTATTTGAAATGTAGACAGAATTTTTCAATTCAACAGAGCAAATAAATGTGAATAGGAAGGGGTAAATGTAAAAACCTTCGTACGGCGTCCGTGGTTTATTCAGCAAAGTAGTTTTCTTTATAGGTAATTTTGTTTTAACTCTCGGATTTTCCAAACTATACGCTGGGAAAAAGCAACAATGAACTAAGTGCCATATTCTGTAGAAACAGAGCAGCCTTACATCCCTTACATTCTGCTCGAATCATGAGGTCTTCAACAACCTCTTTCCCGCCCGTGCACCACTTTTGACCATCTGATAACATGAATTACCGCTACTTCTATGGCTTCCAAAATATACGAATAATAAAAGAGACAAAAAGGGAAACAATAATTTTTTGCTAGGCTTATATCACGTCTCAATTACTGTTACAATGTACAAAATACAGGATTTCAATCCAATAATAAAAACTCCATCGGGTTTATTGCCTGCAAGTGGTAATACAAATGGAAATCCTGCTGTTGGGGCAATAAATATGGGGAACAACAATAGCAATTTGACAGCAGCATTCGGTAATAATATGAACAATGTTATGGGACTTCCGATTACTAGTGCTTTGCAAAATATGAGCATTCCGCAGCCACAATTCCCATCTCAACTTCCTGGTGACCATTTTCTTACTTTTACAAATTACTATAAATTTTGTTGTTTGAAAAATGTCAATTGTTACTTCTACCAGTTTAATACAAACAGCTCATCAAATAGATCGAATATGAGTACATCGGGTTCTAATTACGAAATTTTGAAATATGAACAGCTGATTAAACAAAAACTTAAAAATGACTATCAAATACATGATATAATAACCTGGATTGCTAAACGAGAGTTGTGCTTATTCCAATTACAAATTGACGATCCAAATGAAACTTTTGATTCAAATGCTGGGTTCAATCAGCTCAAGGATGCGATGAATAATATTATCAGTGAGAACAATCTGTGCCTGAAATTAATTTCTGCGTCAACTTTTGATTCCAAAAAAATATTTAAAAACAGCTCAACAGATCAGCAAACTTCTCAAAATCAACTACAGAAAAAATCTTTAAATGTTGTTTATTTAGGTTTTCTGAGGGCAGTCCATAAGTTTGTCTTGCAGAAAATGGCGAACTCCCATACTCTATTTGAAGCTTCAAATCAATCACTATCAATCAATATATTGCCATATAGTGGGCAGTTGCTTTGTTCTTCTACGATTCAAAAGACCATCGTAACTACACAAAGTAATACTGATTTCACTACGACATCAAAAAAGAAAAAAGTACTCAAAAAATTAGTGCCGTACTCAATATTGAAATTGAGTCCCTCGTTAAATCAAAAGAATGAATTAATTATTAACATGACAAATTTGAAAAAGGTATTTTATAAGCTAACTGATTATATTAATATTTCATGCAATGGATTTATAGAAAACCTGGACAAACAATCAAATTTTGTATTGTATATTGCACCGGCAGGAATACGTTGTTTGGTAGCTGGCGATTCTTATGCGAACTCAATTACTGATGAGCCACCTGAAAACTATGAAAAATTGTTCAACATTTTGAAAACTTTTAATGATATAGATATCGTACAGAACGCAACTTTAGTTAACGAAAAAAGATTATGGATAAAAATTCATCCCAGTGGATTTAACTCAAACTCTGTTTCCCCTGTTATTTCAAATTATTTAAATCATAATGTATCCACAGGTAAAAAGCTGATTTATTGGCCATTAGAACTTTGTTTTATTCAGTTTGCCTCTGATCACACCCCTGGTTTGCTGGTGAGCGAAAATACACAACCTGACACTTTCTCAATTGATGATCCAATGCAAATAATTGATGACTTCCTCGATACTATTAATGAACTTGAAAAATCCAAGCCCAAAGAAAATTTTGATGAGGATATAGGCTCTAGACCATTTGATAATAATGATATTGGTAGTAACCTTACTTCTTTAAGGGAAGACTTTAAATTTCCCGATAGTTTTGAGTTTAAGCCTGACATCGATTTAATTGATCAACCATATAAACAACCACTGAAAGGATTGGATGACCATGATTTGGAAAAAATTAATAATATGATAGAGACAGAAGGATTTGATAATTTGTTTAATCAAAAGAACGATGATGAAATAACCTTAACGACCGCAATAAGACAAAGTAATGACGAGCTACAAAATGTGTATGAGCATGTTTTTCAACCCAATGAAATTATTAAAGGTGATGAACAACTATTAGATACTGATGACAAACCCGGAGGATCTTTTAATGATGATTGGGCTGATCTTTTTGGGGACTCGGGTGATGAGGATGATGATAATGAAGATAACAACAATGCAATTCTTAGTGATGCTGAAAAAGATGATGTTGATGACGATATCAAGAATATTGATAAAACCATAGATGAATTGGTAGACAAACACATAAATTCAGATGAATTGAATGAAAATGAAAACATCTATGACGATAAATCTCAAGCTGGACATGATAACCAAAATCACCCGTTTATACCAAAAGAAAAGAGTCAAACTTTATCGTCGCCTCATATAACTAATATAGCCCAAAATCCTCAACTATCATCCACTTCTCCATTGTATCAAGATCCTGGTGCACCCTCTCCAATTCCATTTCAGATTTTTGCACCTGATCCCTCTCCGGTGAATGATAATTCACCTTTATCGACTGAAGACAAATCGGCATTAAAATCAGTTTCATCACTAACTCCAAAAGAGAAAAGAAAATCGATTTTTTCCCCATTAAATTTTAATCCATTAATAGAAAAAGATATTGATAGCAAGTATAGTAACGGTGGTAAATTTTTTGTTCAATCTCATAATGCTAATAATTCCAAATCTTTTGACACGTTACATATTTCAACTAAAATGGACCCGTTTGCAGGTGAATTGAAAAAAGTAACAAATTCCTCGAGCAAGTCAGTCACACCGGTACCTTTAGAATCAAAATTTTCAAACAGGACTTCTTTAACAACCCCGTCTTTCTTAATGCATGGGCCTGGGAAAAACGGTAATAATGAAAATGCTTCGGCTGATTTGACTTCTGATAGTGATGATGAAACCGATTGTATAAGTCATGAAAGTAAAAGCAGCAAATCATTTTTTCAAATGGATAATATTGCATTAAAAGATAAAAATAATGAAGACAATGAAAATGTAGAGGAAGATGATGACCATGAGATTGACGTTGAATTTGAAGATGATAGCAACGAAATACCAAAAGATAAAAATCTATTAACTTCTTTGATGGAGACAAATTTTTTGAGTGGTAAATCAGGAACAGGATTGGGCATAATTATTACCAACAGTAATGGAAGCTCCGCAAAAAGGAGGAAGCTTGAAACTCTTTTTGATAACATTGATGATGATTATGATGATGAGCTTGATCTTGATTTTGAAGATGGAAATAATGGTGGAAGTGATGGCGACTTTAAAAATAATTTGGAAACCTTTGAAATGAAGAATGACTCAACGAACGAACATAATTTATTGAAATTACCAGAAACCGAAGTATTGCAAAACTCTAATGACAAAAGTTTGGGTGATATTAGTAATATAGAAATTCCTAATTCATGGTTTTATGTTCTGCGTCCAGTTGCACCTATACAGATTCCATTTAACTTTTTAGGCTCCCATAAGTTGACTGTTTCGAAACCAAAAATAACTTCAATACTTCCAATCTTACAAGAGTATATCCTATTTTCTCAAAAATACATGAACAATCAGCTACTCAATATGCTTACTCAAAATAGAGAATGTCCTGCTGTACTAGATAGTGATGTTGAATATTTGCTTTATAAGATTTTTCCAGGGATTGGCAAATTAACTTGTTATGAGTTGCTAGATTTTGAAGAAGATTCCAAACAAGCAAAACCGTTTGAATGTCTTTTTGGCCTATACGCACCAAAGAGTACTTCAAATAATAATTCATCTAGCATTTATAACAAACAGGAGCTAGAGTTGAAGGTGTTTGATGATAATAATTATGAGTCCGCTTCGCCTATGTTGAATATTCCACCTTTTGATAATCATCTTAATCATTTACTAAGTCAACAGTCCGAGTTTTTCAACGATGAGCTTCAAAGCGTGAGTCATAAAGATTCGGTGCACCCTGATAATTTATTCAGAGTAAACCCTACATCGTTGAATATAAAAAGATTTAATCAGAAAGTTGTTGTTAATAAAGTGGCAGTTCAATTTTGGAAGATGTTAAACTTTGAGCCGATTGCTGGCAAAAAAAATTTCAATGTTTTGTTTGTAATTCCGAAATCCAGAAGTGATGAGTTCAGAAAAAGAGCATCACATTTTTTGAACAACATTATTACGTATTATAATTTGTGCAAATTGGGGGAAATTTCATTATTGGATGATACCGGTATGTTGGAAATTGAATGTATGTCTGGAAACAGACAAACTTATTGGAATGAAACTCAAAATAAGCTCCTATCTATAGTGGAAAAACTCCAGAATAAATTTTTGTTAGATGGAAAAGATAAAGTATTGTTAATGTTTGTTGATCCATTTCAGGATTTGGATTCGTTGATTGAAATGGCTGATGTCACCTACGCTTTTGAAAATGCATTAGTTGAAAAACAAATTTATGATAATGATGCCTCCAAAAAGAAGAAAAAACGAAAAAACAAAACAGTTGCACGATTGCCTATAACTTTCTTCTACAAGGCCTTTTCAATTGACTCGTTTTATATGAGAGATGATGGCCAGTATGTTGTATTTACCAATGAAAAATATATGGACCTTGTGCTGGAACTTTACAATAATTGCTCGAGTTCCAACTGTGAAGCGATGTTTAAAGACAGGAGTAGCATGTTTGATATTGCCAATGATATTCAAGATGAAGTAAAATTCACGTTGACTAAGAATCCATCCACTAAATCGTTGATGGATAATGAGACATTTTTACATTTGTGCTATGAAAGATCCATTGATAAAAAATGGTGTGTTGCAAGCTGGACTGACCAATTAGGTGAACTAAATTTTACTAAGTCGTGGTGTATTGATGAAGAAATTGAAGTTAGTCCAAGTTTTGAAAAAGTGGCAGACGATATAATGGCTATAACCATGGAATATGTTTCTCAAATTCTGACCAAAACTTATGTTGTATTGACAAGATTGAATAATATTATACCAGATGATGAACTTGCTGAATGGAAAAGGTTATCAATGAAGAATAATGATGTCATGTTGATAGTTATGACAGCTGAATTAGAATCATCAACTTTAATCTTATCCAATAATGCAGGTCCAACCTTTACGGTTAAGAAAAAAGAAGATTTTCCCAAAGATTTTAATTATACAGTTGCATCCACCAATTCACAAACACAAACACCTGGAACCGTTTTAATTAATACAAATACCCATCATTTAGTTGGCAGTACTAAATTTGAAAGTCCGGACGTTTCAATATATACCCCTTCATATGATGTTATGTTATCACCAATGGATATGAATAATCACCAAGCACAAGTTCCAATTCAAAAACTACAGTCATTATCGGAGGAAGTTCCTGCACATGAGGTAACATTACAAAATCCAATTTTGGTGGATATTTCCGATGAATGCTACGGTCTCATTCTGCAAATCTCACAACCGCTTTCAAATCAACCACGTGTTCCCTTGAAAACAGGATTTCTAGTTAATACTGGTGAAGGTGTTACAAAAAACAAAGTTCTAGAAATCAATTTATTAAGCTGTCAAGCTGGAATCAGTACGACCAAATTTCTGAAAAAACTGCTAATTCAGTATAGAAATTTGAGTTCACTTGTGCCTTATTTAGGTATGACTAATATAGTAAGGAAATGTGGTAATGTTGATTCCGAGGACTTAGGTGAAGATGATGATGATGATGATCCTAGTTGGGAAGAACACAACATGAGTATTAATACAGTTGGTAGTGGTACCAATTACAATAGTGATCGTTCTGAAAGAAAAAAGGAAAAGCACTTTATTCAACAACAATTTATACAATTTCATAGAATGCAGCAAAGGCAAAAAAGACAAAGAATTAGAGAACGAGAAAGAGATCTTCTGGAAAACAATTCCAGCTATAATGTTATTCCTGTTCACATGCTAGCAGTCAGAAAGATGCTTGATTTACTAGTTAATATCCAGGTTGAATGATCAGTTCACTACATTGTATGCACAGTTCGAACATGGGATTTGTAGAGTATAAAATAATATTAAAAATTCTTAATTACATCAGCTAATGACACGACATTGCCTATATCCAATGTTATATTATCTAACAACTTCCATTCATCATCGGATAGTGAAATAAATCTGGAAACAATAAGCAATTGATACTTTGCAAGTATAAAGCATTTTTCTAAGTTTTCACAAGATGGTTCATCTAGTAATATCACATCTTTTTCAGTACTATTGATCCCGATGGTCTCTAATGATTTGAAGGTATTATAATCACTCTTAAGAGTATCAAATAGTGTGTTAAGTTGACGTAAATAAACTTTGTAATCATCAAGAAAATTTTCAGATGTCATGGTCCATCTCCTTGAAATTAACCTTATAACTTCAAAAGATACTATGAAGAAAACATCTTCTATAACTGTTTTGGAGCCCAAAAACATAAAAGAGTCTGAGAAAAATGTTAGTATTTCCCTAGGCTTCAAAGTTAAAAATATCTGAGCGATTTTGTTACAAAAGGCATTTTTAACAGATGAATCAACAGGAAGCCTCAGTAAATAGCGCCAACATAAACGAATCAATTTTGACCTTGATGGAATTGAATCCAAACATATTCCTGTTCCTCTATACTCACTTTCGAGCATAGATGGATTACAAGAAAAAATGTATTTCTGATTTAAGGTTAAATCCGTCGGGATAATACTAGCAACATTGTAAGGTGAATTCAGATTTATGAATGTATACTCGATCAAACTCAATAATGAGTCTGCGTATTGGCTTTGCGTAATGTGTGAAAGATCTGAACAATTTGAGATGTTAATTAGACTGGAGACAAATAGTGATTCAGTTAAATCATCACAAGTTTCTAGCTCTAGTACCATAAATTTCATGACTAAATTCAAAAATTCACGCCAACGATTCCATGTTTCAATGTAGCTTTGAAAAGAATCGATTCTTTCGATATCTGTTAATTTGCTTGCTGTCTTAAAGGCAAAAATGAAATACTTCCATAAATTTGTCTCTGTCCCGGATAAATAACGAAACCCATAGAATGTGTCAGAATCTTTGAGTTTGTCTGACTTTGTAGAAATTTCATATATTGATTGAATCTTCTCTTTTCTCAACACATCATCTATAACATCAACACTTTCTTCAGTTGAATAATCTAGGGTCGTATCATCAACTGATAAAACTTGATCAGAACTGCCTATGTTATTAGTTTTCTTGTTGTTACGTTTCACAGCAAATGATGGCTTTAAAAACGAAAACAACAGACTGAGTTTCTCATACAAAATTTGTAATTCTCTATTAAAAATTGAAAAATACTCGGGATTTTGAAATTTTGGTGTATCATTAAAAACTGAATACAATGCATTAAGATATTCTAAGCAAGCTGGTGAAAGGTTTGATGTTTTAGAATCAGATTTTTCCTCAATGTGGTTCAACTGTGTGCCTGTCAATATCATTGAAAGAATTTCATTCGATGGATAATCAATATATGGATAGTGAATACGTAAAGTGCTTAGCAAGTATTGAAGAAGCTCAGAAAAGCTGTTGTACCTATACATTTTTGCATGAACCGTATCTAAATGAGAGTGGTATCGTGAACAATCATTTTGCAAGCACGATGAGTTATTACTTTCGGGCAAGCTATTATTGCCTGCTGATACTGGGGATGAAGATAAAAAATCATTCTGTGTTGTCATAGATTGTTTATCAAAGTTTCTTCAACACAGTGAACTATATACTCATTAATCAAACACAATGCCGGATTTCTAAGGCACATAAATAGAATTATTATTCATGTCAGCTCTATCGATTTCATACTTTGTTCCTAAAAACGCCAATAAAATTACGTAATATTTTTTGTAAAATGAGCCTGTTGTTCATCTTTATTCTGAGCTGAACAATACACCGCTTTCTTGATTCAAAAATATAATTTACGTGACTTCGTTTTTTTCGGTGACTGCAAAACAACTTACTGGATTTACTTTTTTAAGAAAGCGACCCTGATTTCACGAAAGCAACGTGAGATCAAAAAAAAATTCATTTCTTCATAGCGGTGATTTACAGGGAGTAAAAGACTTATGTCTTTTCCACAAACCTTTGACAGTTTCTTGTCAATTCCAGGCAAAGGCAATCAAGAGTTTAAAGTATGGAATGCCATAAATAAACTCATGCTCAATATAATTATAAAGAGTCAGTTCAATATAATCTAGCAAACTATCTTAAAAATAGTGGTATGTAACTGTTTTGGACCATTTGACTGTAAACAACAAGTAATTTGATCGTATAGTTTTACGCGCGGTATATGGAGGGTTGATGTTGTAAAAAGCTCGTAGAAAGATTATTGTTCAATTAGAGTGATAATTTTGTTCAAGTATATCCATTAAATATTGCATCAGTGAACCAAGTGTCTTCTCTGTAGTTTCTAAATAAATATAACTGTGATATTTAACAAGTTTACAGAAAGGAAGTACACAAAAATATACGTGCTCACTGAACAAACATGGCAAAGAAAATCCTCATGTGCATACAGATTTGAAACATAAAATTTTTCTTATTAAGATGTTTTTTAACATAGAAGATCTAGTGTTAATGTTTGTAATGTTTCTCTGATATTTTGTTTTCATGTTTTATTTAGTAATTTGGTTTATGGTCATCAGTTTTTTTTCTTTTCTTGAAAAAAAAATTGATGGGTTTTCAGTTTACCTTCAGCAGCTTTTTATGGATTGCAATTCGAAACGACACATGTTGCGAATGCGTAAGTGTTAAAAAACTGATTGACAGAAACTCGTTGAAGAAGCAAAATCGACTACAAATGTTTACCATGATAATAGGTCCCCTTTCCTTTTTGTTTTGTGCATTTGAAGAGTTTTAATATCTACGCAGTGAATGCACAGAAACATTTGATTTTCATTTCACAGATCGTTTTTGGAAACAACCCACTTAAGGAACACTCAAATGTATCAAAAAGTTAGCCAAAATGAAGCTTGTTTAAGTAAGCTATATACATTAGTAATTTGTGTTAATACAGGGTGCCAGCTTCCGGCTTCTTATTTATATACGTATAATTTGTATGGACCTGAGCCATGACTAAACCAGATTTATCTGTGCAGCTGCTCTTGATTATTAGAGACCTTATAGAATTCTTTAAATTTTATAATTGGTCGGATGGTCTAGTTGGTTATGGCATATGCTTAACACGCATAACGTCCCCAGTTCGATCCTGGGTTCGATCAATTGTATTACTTTTTTTTTTTGCGTCAAGATTAAGCGCATCTTTTTCTTATACATGGACCTGAACGATCTCTTTCTTTCAAAATCTTTGGGTTATCTTTTTAGCAGTATTGAAGAATTAGATACACCGTTTACCCTAATATTTAATTGTTGAACAGGTATAACTCAGTTTTATAAGTATAGTGACAATATGAATGCAGCACAACAGTCTTTATCTTCGTTAATGCAAGTTTACATGTCTCAACCTCCTCAAATGGATCAACCATTGGATAAACTTCGAATTGAAGTATTATTTGAAATAAATACCGTTTTACTATACAAATGTGTTGAGTTACAGCAGTATGTACTTAACCAACAAAATTTTTTGTCACCCAACTATAACGAAAGGAAGGAGCTATATCATAATTATTTAAGACGTATTCATCACAATCTATCTTGTCTTGCGTCTATTAATGAGATTTATTCGAGCACCTCTACTGCTAAAAAAAATTATACTTTACCCCAAATTGTATACCCCCCCCCGGAATGTACAGAGCTTTTTGAAAGTTATAAGGTTCTAAACCAACTATACCCTGAAGCGATGTCTTTTTATCAAAAAAAGATGGCACTAGCAAGACAACAACAACAACAACAAAACCAACAAGGCCAAACATCATACCAACAGCAACAGCAACAGCAACAGCCACAGCAGCAGCAGAAACAACAACAACGACCATCAACTACACCGTCACTGCAACAACAAAAACCTGAGACCACACCACAATTTTCTCCAGCAATAGCTGCAAATACTATGAAATTAAACGATGCTACTGATTGGAACTCTGCTAGACAGAAGGAAATTTTGAAAAGGCAACGGATGTATCAGCGATACCTCCAACAACAACAACAACAACAACAGCAAGCTCTAAAGATTGCAAACAGTCCGAATTTTATGAATCCAGCGCAAATTGCACTCAACGATGTTTCCAATGCTTTGAATAGTAGTATGACAGCAAGACCAAACACATCTGAGATCAATTTCCAGCAACCAATGGGACTTCAACAACATAGCGGCCAGAGAAAGCCATCAAATCAAACACAATCAGCACATATGACCCCCCAGTTGACACCGCAAATGCCAACGATGAATATGGAACAGCAAAATCCAACGAGTCAGGGCCAAACAAAAGAAATTCCAGAGAGTAAATCATTGTTATCACAAGACCAACAAAATTTCATGTCTATATTAAGCCCTGAACAGATTCTTGCTCGAGCCGCAAGCTCACAAAGTCAGCAGCCACCTGCATCGCAACATCAGTTGAATCGCCAGCTATATTCATATGATGCGAGTCAGACACCAGATCAACCTTCGAATAATAATATAGGCGGATTTATGGGCGGGTGGTAAAAGCAACTCATTTTTTCAAAATATGTAACACTCCTCTTATACAAGCGGTAATATAATGTAATATTATTATTTTGTTTGCTAAAGTAGCAACATGTAAAAAAAGTAGTGTGCTATAATGTGGAACGTTTAGCGTTTTTTATTGCTTTTTATGTGCTCACGACTTCATGTTTTTCTTATCAACGTTTTATTCAATATTTTCATAATATTTGGAGGTAGTGAATTATATTAGCCTGCTCACCTGCTTAGGGAGTGCACCAATTAATATCCAATGAGAAGAAAGAGAACGGGTCTTGAAAATACAGCATTTGATCCTCCTTTCTACACCCCAGCTATAGGTGCCAATGCGTACAATCTTCCAGAAGACTACGAAACATTACTTCTTGATATCTATACGAAGCGCACTGAGAAGAATCCGGATATAAATGTAAACGAGCTGCCACAAATACTAGAGGCTGAATTTTTCATACCGAAAGAATTAGTACCTGAACATGGAGAGCTGAAATCTTGGCTTATTGAAGGCACCGATGTGGTTGATTTCGAGAAATGGTTATATAATGGATATTTTTGGCTATTGTTAGGTGAAAATTTTGAACAGGTTGACATATTATGGAAAGATTTATGGCTAGCACTGGACTCAACTGCTACTGCAGACTTGAGTGGATTACGGACCAAACAATTGTACCTTACCCACGTCAAGAAGCTTATTTCGATTGGCAAATTAGATGCAAGCGCAATAGGAATGTTGCAAACTGCTGGACGAGGCAAAGTATACATGACGTTTGTTGATTTTTTCATTTTACTCGGGAGATTAGGGATGTTCAAGACGTAATATGCTAATATATATGTATGAACGCCAATAAAATTATATGTAGAATACCATGTATAAAATATGTACACACATTTAAAGGATATGTTTTGATTTGAAATAGTTTCTAAGATAATAGATTTGATAAACACCAACACCAACTAATAAAAGGAAACCAGTAACGAAAAAGTTTCTTACTCTAACGTTAGTACTTTCATTGGTGTCTCTTAAGCGTTTTTCTCTGGCAACTAAATAGTCTAGTTCATTAATAACTTCATCTAACATTTCATCAACTTTTCTCAACTGCACTTCAGATGGTTTTAATTTTTCAGCACTTTGAATTGCATTCCAATCTCTTGCGTTTGCACCAGCTTCGATTTCCAATTCGATTTCTCTTGATAATTGTTTTCCATGGGTGTTAAAACCAGGTTGTAAACGGTTGCTTAAACATATATCAAAACTTGAAGTTTCATGAGCACTAAATGCAACTTTAATACTACCAGCAATGTCATCCTTACGACGATATTCATCACCATTTGCATTCGTAATGCGTAGCGACAAAACTTGTCCATCACCAAGATTTCCTGAGGATGTGACTGTAACGACAACCAATTGACCATCAGAGACAAATTCACGAACACATTGAGGTTCAAGTTTATGTTGTTGAGCTGGAAGTTCAAAACGAAGTGCACTTGACACTTGGAAAATTGCAAAAAGAGCCAGTATAAAGGTGTAGAAGCACTTCATCAAAATAATATGGTATAAGAATTGTTATAATTGACAATACTGCTGATACGAGGTGTGAAAACAGGAATAGAGTAGGGCAAACAACATTGACATTCTTCGATCCCAACACGAACAGGACAACGGAACGCCAACACGAACTTTCAGCGAGGAGACGACGCGACGCCAAAACATGTACTGGCGAGCTACAGTTTATGGGTCGTTAAGTTGCTTTGTCACAATAGCAATAGAGAGGACAAACCGATAGACAAATGGATGGCTAGAATTAGTTAATTACTTTTATGCCGTTTCATATATTTTATACAATGTAAGTCAAAAAACAAACTGTAAACTCAATCATCCTCTTCCTTCTTGACAAATGATGGCGTAGGTGCGTCCCAGTCCCCGACTGATGGTGTAACTCCCCAGTCAAGACCATTCTTTGAGTTTGATGTTTCTCCACCCCATACACTACGATCGCCAGCTCCATATTCAGTCCTAGCACCATCACCACCCCACACACTCTTATTTCCACTACTCCAGGATGGAGTTTTACCGCCACTATTGGAAGCGCCCCAAGATGGCGTCTTACCACCAGTATTTGATGAACTCCAAGCAGGAGTTTTGTTACCATTATTGGATGATCCCCAAGATGGAGTCTTGCCACCTTCATTACCATTACTGGACCAACTTGGTGTTTTGCCACCGTTATTTGATGAGCCCCAAGAAGGTGTCTTACTGCCATTATTACCACCATAAACAGAGGCCGACCCCCATCCAGGAGTTCTTCCACCACCATTACTAGACCAACTTGGAGTTTTGCCACCATTATTGATATTAAGATTATTCATATTCATGTTCATATTACCAGTGTGATTCATACGATTATATTGTCCATTATGGGATCCATAAGACGGTTGACCGTTACGACCAGGATTATTGTGTCTGAGCAAATTTGATTGCCCATTCCTATTATTATTTCTTCCCCTATAATTCTCTAGAAATTGTTCATGAGGAACATAATTTCCAGGTCTTAGTTCAAATAAAAGATCTGATTTGTTCATTGGCATGATTTTAGCTGGGTTATGCATTTCAACACGTGCAACATCTCCATTTGCATCTTTGATGATACCCTTCTTACCCTTGTAAGGTCCTTTTCTAACACTGACGTGTTGATTAATTGTAATATCACGACCACCAAACCTTGCTTGATTTGTAATTGAAATACTTGGCAATGAATCTAATCTTGCAGGGTTCATTTTATTTAAATCAGGTACCTTGAACGACGATATAATCGAGCCTTTATTGGCAATTGTTTGAACGGAATTTGAATCAGTAACAAATATACCAGTATTCTCAACTACTGATTTTGAGTGTAGAAACAAATATGATTTATAAACATGCATAATATTACCTTGTCTTTTTTCACCATTTGTTTCCTTAACAACGTCACCAACTTTAATTTCTAAACCATTTCTATCGGTTGTTTTTTCAGTCATTCTATTTACATCCAAAGATGAAACAATATTTTTGGGTTCAAGATTTAGAACACGTCCATCAGTACATAGAATTGTGAAAACTTCCTTCTCAACTTTAATAATCATACCAATTTTATGAGAATTAAGGTGGACCATTTGATGTAATTCAAACCGACCAATTTTTGACGACGTCGTTGAAGAATCTACTGATGTAACTAGAAAGTTTGGGAAAACTGTTATATCCTTCCTTGTTTGATCAGAAACCAATGTAACTTCATTACCTTTAACATTCACGATTAGACCACTTTCATCTTTATGGATACCATGAATAACTGTAACGTGATCACCCGGTAAAAAAATTTTTCTCAAAGAGATTGTTGGTACTTCGACAATAGTGTTATTAACTTCTGAGTCATTTTCATTACCTTCTAGCAAAACTCTTGCAATTTTTGCTTCAGCAATTGACAAAACTTTACCTTTCATTTTTGATTGTTCACCACTAATAATTTCAACTCTATCATTTGGTTGGAAACTAATTGCTTTATCGTCAGCATTTTTTAATGTTGAAGCAACAGATTGTAAATCAATTCCGTCTGAATCTTTCATCGAATCAAATAATGTTAATTCATGTAATGATGGCTTAATATTTTGAGTTTCTAACTGATTGAATTTAACATCTTTATAAAGGAAACCATTAATATATTCTTCATTTTTATAAATATAATAATTTCTGTCCCTTTTGGCAGTTGTTAAATGTTCTCTATCATATTGCTGAGCTTCAATATCTGAAAATAAACGTTGAGGAGGTCTAATCTTAGAATTAAAGTTCAAGACTTTCCTTTTATTAGTTGTTGGATCAAGTATTGAAGAAGTTGACCTACCATAATCTAATCTTGGAACCAATTTAACTCTAACTTCTAAATCATTTTCAGCTAAATTATCAACAATACCTAAATCTCCCTTGTATTTACCAATTTTAATACGAACATAAGAACCAGGCTTTAATCTACTTTCTTGTGATCTACTTGGTCTTAATAAATCTGGATACTCTTCAATTGGAACCAAGACCTTATTAACATTATTATAGATACCAGGTAAACTTGATAAAATATGAGTAACTGCATCCATCCTTCTCGCTTCAATATAAATATAACCTGAAAAGTTATCTCTCTGAAAAACAGAAAAAACTTCTTGTGTTCCCTTCAAATTTAACATTCTAGCATAAATTTGTTTAACCAATTCTTTTTCTTTACCGTTTCTGACCCTAACACCCCAAATTAAGGGATCTTCAACTGATGGTAATAATAAACGTTGAGAAATATTCTGGGTTGATCCCATAAATCTAGAAGAAGCAGAACGTCCATATCTTGCTTTGAATTGGTCAGCCAAAGCTTGAGCATCTTGCTCATCTAATTTTTCTCTACTTCTATCCAATTTTCTGTGTGATCTTGAAGCTTCGTTTTCAGCCGAATCCATGGTTTGATCGTCGGCTAAAAATTCTTGACGCAAAGCTTCATCATCTTCATCTTCATCTTCATCTTCGTCATCATCAACTTCAGCTTCCACATCTAAAAATTGATTACCGGATCTCTTTTTCTTCCTTTTACGATTGACTTCATCGTCATCGTCATCGTCATCATCGTCATCATCGTCATCATCGTCATCATCATCATCATCGTCATCATCATCTTCATCATCATTATCGTCATTTCCGTCGTCGACGTTATCTCCATCAACTTCATGACCATCATGCCTTTCATTGTTGTTATTATTTACATCTTGATTATCGGCATCTTCTTGTTTAATATCTTCAAGTTGATGATTTTCCTCTTCAATTTGATCAATATCTGTTTTTACTTCTATTTTCTGATCAGTAGTATCAGCATTAAAATCATCATCGAAATTGTTTTCAACGTCATCATTCTCGATTCCAGAAGATTCGATATCAACAGGACGGTTATCAGTGGGTGACTGATCATTAAGTGGAACCTCAGACTTCAACACAATAGGATTACTATTATTATTATCACTTTGGATATCACTCATTTTGATTAAGAGAAATAAGCGGAACGTATGGCGAAGGTACTGGGGGATTAAGGAATCAAAGCTACTAATAAAGTCATGCTACAAACAGCCCATGGGCCTTCCAAGAGAAGAGCTGATATATCAGAAAGCCAAACCCGCCATCAACACTGATCCATCCGTGGTAGGTAGGAGTACAATCCCTCAGGTGGCGGTGGCGGTGGTGGTGGCGGTGCGGAGGATGGCAAACGGGAAATTTGTTTTTCTTTTTTCGCCTCTCCCTCAGCCGGGTAACAGGGTTTTTTCAGTATGTGCATTATTATTGTCTCGGTACACAAGATATATACATGTCTATCTATCTATCCATCCATCCATCTATTCTCTCCAGCAAGAGAGTAAAAGGAGCCTCTCAAGATTATTTCTTCTTCCAAAGGAAAGCACCTCTAGAGAAATCCAAAGGCTTTGGCTGCTCACCCTTTCTCTTCTTGCTTTCCGTGAAGAGAACATGTCTTTGTACGACGGGGTCGTATCTGACCTGCGTGATTTCCCTGGTGGTTCTTGGAACGAGAAGGGTTCTTCTGTAGCCACTCTTGGCTGTGGAGACGAGCTGCACAATAGTGGTTCTTGCCTTAGCCTTGGCCATGGTTGTGTGTGTGGAAGTGGACCTAAGATGGTGTATGTATGTAGACTGCTGCTACCACCTGCACATAATCCAGGCATAGCAAACTACTTTGCGGAAAAAAAGACCCGCGACTTACGTAAGCAATCACATGATCAAAACAATCACGTGACCACAACCGCGCCACAATTACATGCGCTCATGCGCCACACGCAGACGCTGCCGCTGCCGCACAGCCGTCTTTTGTGTTTTTAACGCTGCGGGGTGAGGCGGTGCACAATGTGGGGCTATTGCTAACGCCTTGCCCCGCCTGTTTCGCCACTTCCGCCTCCGTTTCCTCCTGTGTTGGCTGTTCTGGTCCTGTTCTGCCCAATGTTCTGGGTTTCTTCCATCGCTACTTGTACTACTACCACAACACTCTATCCCATCCCATCTGCTTCTACCTCTTGTTTTTTTTTGTACACAGCATCATGGATCTATACATTGTTCAGCCAAACTTGGAAATTTCCAACTGCGAAAATTGTCCCACCACCTCAACCTTGATTTCAAAAAAATCCGACTATTTGAAACTCCTCAAACAGTGCAATGAATTATGCAAACTTAACGGCGGAAGTAACTGCAAGCCTGAATGGTGTCACTTCATCAATACTGATGAAAACACCGACTTGCCAATTCAATCAATCCAATTATCACCGAAGGACTATTCTAAACTTGCACCTCAACCAATCTCGGATTCTTTATTATACACGAAACTCAATATTCCAAATGATAACACTGAGTTTGATAATAAATGGCTAGCTTTGAAATATTTACAGATTTTAGCGGATATCGCCTTATTGCAGTACAAATATTTAAAAGCTTACACCAAAATTACTAAATTAATCAAAAAGTATTTCAGTAAACCTGAAATTACAGAATCAGATGAACTTAATGGGTTCAAAATGATAAATGATGAAATGGCAAAATTCAAAAAGTATGAGAACATTTTGCACTTGTTACTTGCTTTGAAAACTCAATTTCATGAAAAGTTCTCGGATATCGAAAACATCACCACTGAAAACCAGTCAGCTAAGCCTGCTCTTCAGCAATCCACTCCGCCATCTTCAACCGCTTCGAAAAACTAACACTGCCATCTTTTGTTTTCCATCAATATCGTCTGTTTTATTTATATACCCTTTATATCGGTCCCCATGTAGCAATAATAAGTATACTTTATTAAATAAATTAAACCTGGCCAATTCCTTTCTTTCACCGCGTCGCGAATTTTTTTGTTTTTCTTCTATTGATCTGATCGGATTTTTCTTCCATCGCATCTACACTCAATACTTAATTGTTTATTTACCTCATCTTCTTCTTCATAATTATTAATCTTTTGTTGCACATACTGTCTCATCTATTCAACCCACTTTTGTTCATCCATCTTTTCATTATACCCGGAAATATTTCATCTATTCCCCTTTTCCTCCCCCCAAAAATGTCCCATATAGGAAAAGAAAATAGACAACCATTTCATCCTTCATTTGCAACGAAGGCAGCAAAAGCTGCAGTAACAAGATCCATAACTCCAACTCCAAATTTAAATCAACCTCCAAATCAGATAGATAAAGTTGTGGAGTCTGTAGCTAACGCAACAAAACGACTATCTCAACATTCTGCTCATTCTTCTTCAAGTAAAAGAAAAGTAGAAAATAGAGTTGGTCCCTGGAGATTAGGTAGAACTTTGGGTAAAGGTTCAACCGGACGTGTTAGATTGGCCAAAAATACCACAACCGGACAATTGGCTGCAATTAAAATTGTTCCTAAAAATATAATCGATTATTCAAACAATGAATCTAACCCTAATAAAAAAAAGAATAAGAGAAAACAAAAAGTCGATGAAAATGGTTTACCTTATGGAATTGACAGAGAAATTATAATTATGAAATTAATTTCTCATCCTAATATTATGGCATTATATGATGTTTGGGAAAATAAGAATGAATTATATTTAGTTTTAGAATATGTAGAAGGTGGTGAACTATTCGATTTCTTAATTAATAATGGACGATTAAATGAAAAAGATGCAGTTAAATATTTCAGAATGATTTTTAATGGTGTATCTTATTGTCATAAATTTAATATTTGTCATAGAGATTTAAAACCTGAGAATATCTTACTTGATAGAAACGGTAGGATCAAAATAGCAGATTTTGGTATGGCGGCATTAGAAACTCAACAAAAATTGTTAGAAACTTCATGTGGATCCCCTCATTATGCATCCCCTGAAATTGTTGCTGGAAAAACTTATCATGGCTCTCCAAGTGATATTTGGTCTTGCGGTGTTATCCTATTCGCCTTATTAACAGGCCATTTACCATTTGATGATCCAAATATTAGACAGCTATTAATGAAAGTTCAAACTGGTAAGTTTCACATGCCTTCCAATTTATCAAATGAGGCAAAAGATTTAATTTGGTCAATGTTAAGGGTCGATCCAAATGAAAGAATCAAAATCGAGGATATTGCCTCTCATCCACTAATGCTAAAATATCCCGATTATTCAGTTGATAAAGTTGAAGATAAATTAGATCATCTGGATATCTCTGACCCAATCATGGATATAGACAATGATATTTTGAATAATTTGCAAACTCTGTGGCATGGAATTTCTCAATCTTATATAATTAAAATGCTTCAAAATAATGATAAAAATCCAGAAAAAATGTTTTACTATCTTTTAGAAAATTATAAATTAACTCATATGAATGATGATAATTTGAATCCTAAACCACCGAATTTAAGAAAATCAATTTCTAAAACTACGTTGAAATCGAGATTTTCAAACTCTTCAATTCCGAGATCAGCAAGTACAATTATAACTACAATTCAAGATGAAAACGGTAAAATTTTAAAATCTCAAGTTCAAGAACTAAGATCATCGCCGTCAACATCATCTTCTTCAAAACTTAAAAGTTCAAGTCAAATAGTTGCTTCAACTTCTTATAATAAATCAATTTCATTCCAAAGATTGAGACATGATCCTTCTGCTTCAACTTTGTCAATCGTCAATATGAAAAGAAATTTAAGTATACGCCCTGATACGAGTATGTCAAATCTATTTGATGCCAAGAATAAACAAAGAATCAATCCAGTTAATTCAATTACTCCAATTAGTTCAAGCGAAAGTGATGATAGATCTAAGGAAAAAGTTGTTGATGTGTCGAATATTTCAAATTCTAGATCTATTACAGTCAATCCAAAAGATTTGCCAGATTTGCCCGACTTGCAGGATTTTAAATATTTGGTTAAAACAATTTTTGATGATAATGATAATAATACCACTTTTATTAATAAAAACAATGCCACTAAGGAGACGCCGAAAAAACATGAACAATTCCATGACAGTAAAATTGAAAATGATCTTGTCATACTAAATATTGTCGATGATCCATTATCCGTCAGTGACACCACTAAAGAATCTAACGATTTTAATTCAACATTTATATCAAGTTTGGATCCAAGAAATATTTCTTCTTCTTCCTCTTTTTCAAAAAATAAAATCAAAAATAGTGATAATGAATTGAGTAAACTTGATATTCTGAAAAAAGAGCTTAGTACAAATCATTCATCGAGTCGGAACTGTAGAAATCCTTCTATTTTGAGATCAATTAGGTCATCCTCAACTAGAAGGCTGAATTCATTTTTACAAGATGAATATAAGAACGTTAAAATAGCTGATTTTAACGCCAAACATAAACATTTGCCATCAGTGACATATTCTCATAAAACCGAGAAATCAGTAGATTCAAAATGTACATCACATGAGCTTTCAGATACCCAATATAGTTTACATTCTGCGGTTGAAGTTAGAATGATGACACCAACCGAGGAAGATTTGAGAAATATGGGAGATGGGAATGTATTTGAAGACGCAGATGAATCTCACCTGAATAAAAATTTGATTTCTGATTCAGCCATGAAGAACAATATTACAATACACAGAAACATCACTCCAAATATAGATGCTGAGAAAGGTACAAATATTCGATATTCATTACTTACAACATCAACAGCTGAAGATGCTGCGCCGGCTGTTAATTTTCACAATAACAAATTAAATTGGAGAAAATCTGAAGAGTTGAGTATAGAAAATCCCCATTCAAATTTGGAAAGCCAAGTGAAAGACGATATATCTGCTTCCATTTTTGCAGATGCGGAAGCTCCCAACCCTAATTTTCCAAACGGTGAAGAAAATAACAAAACTGTTGATAGTGATATCACAGGCTCATTATACACTACAGTTCAAAATCAACCAGAGGATGATGACACTAGGGTTCAAATCAAGTCACCATTTTTAGAACAAAAAACCGGTGTACGCAAATCAATGGCACCGGCTGCAGACTTAGATCTTGACAACACAAATAAGTCTAATGCCTTGAAAATTTTTTCACCAGCACAGGCTGAACCACCTTTAAAAGAGGTTTGTGCGTCACCAAAGGAATCACTTCCTAATCAAAATAGTCCAACTGGTGGCGAACTTTGCGACAATATCAATCATCCTTATAGACTTCATGCGGTTAAATCTAACCGTACAAAGCCATTACCTCGGAAAAATGACACAATTCATAAAGGAGAAGTTAGCATGCCCAAAAGAGAGCCCGTTGAAAATTTTACCAAGACTACTAAGGATACGAAGCGTCCAAATTGGTTAAAGAAATTCTTCTCTGCATTTACCAAGAAACCACCATCATCAACATACCCCAGCAAATTTTCAGCTTCTGGATCCAAAAATGCAGGAAATGCTACTCAAAACGCAAGGAAAACAAGTAGATTCTCTTTCAGGTTTAATAGATCAAAATATACCCCCAAGAGTAATTTGTTTTTCTCTGAGCACTGGCTGGAAAGTGATATAGTTACAAGGGAAGAGTTGATGGAAACAATTAAAAAGGACCCAAGGACGAAGCAACTTCAGATTTCACAATTGCAAGCTACATCCAATGGGTATAATTATACAATTGGATTTTTAGATTCAAGCACAACAATAAGAGTTGAAATTGTTGATAAGGTTGGCGGAGAATTTGGATTTGGTGGGTGCTATATAAAATTTGTCAAGCTAAGGGGTAGTAAAGACTATTTTGATTACTGGTGTGGTGTGATTAGGGATATGGTTTCAGAAATCGAGAAAGATTCCGAAACCTAAAAAGCAAAAGTATTATAGGTTGTATAGAACACAGCCACGTTACGGATAAAAATAGTGGCAGAAGATAACCAAATTGTTAACCGTAGCAATCCCAATAAGCTATTGCTATAACCGAAAGCATATTTGCATTGAATATTGAGAAGTGATATCGCCTGATTAGCGTGCTGCTTTTCCGATCTCTCAGATCCGGTCTAGTTACGTTTTTCGCGTACATATTCTCCGAAACCTTTTGCGGCGATCTTGCATAAACTGGTGCACTTGAGCTGTAGCGGTTATTTTGGGAACTTTTGCGCATGCACGCGTTTAGTCCAATTCGCAACATTTTGGAAACCACAGAGCTAGAGTAAGATCCAGAGTCACGTGATCATTTGAACGAGCTACATTAGGTTGCTTAGCATGCATTACAAGCGTGTTCAGAATCAAAATCAAGCCAAATCAAACCGAATCAAATCAGTCTATGTATGCATAAAAAAATTACAAAGCACTGCGCAGAAAAGTCCCATGTTTTTATCAAAGGATAAAATGTTTCTTGCTGACTTTTGGTCCTTCGAACCATTTTCTGGCATCGATCGCAAACCATAATAGCGCAATAGCCATTGGGCCGTAGTATACCAGACAAGTCCAATTCATATTTTTGGCATTCAAATCAGCGCCCTTAAACTGTGGAAAAGACAAAATCGGAATCATCACCAAGACGAAACTGCAAGCGTAGATGCCTACTGGGGTACTAAATCTACCCAAGTTCCAAGGTCCTGGTTTGAACTTATCTTTTGAAATCAATTTTAAAAGAACTGGAATAGTAAATGCTACATAAGCAGCGGTTCCACCAAGTGAAAATATTGCGGAAATGGCCTCTGTGTTTAATAATAACAACAAGATTAGCATACCAATTATGGTATTACCCCAGACACATCTAACTGGTGTCCTTGTAGTTTTATTAACTTGGCTCCAAAATTTCGAATATGGAAAACATCCGTCTCTAGCATAAGCGTATGCAACTCTACTAGCAGTAACGACACATGCTTGTCCTGTGAAAAATAAACACACCGCAATTAACGATACTAATGCAATTGCTGGCTTTGTACCCATTAATTGATCACAGTAGGTGGCAAATGGTTGTCCGATTTCAGAATTTACCACTGCTTTCAAATCAACAACCGTGTAAGCAATTACTAACATCAAAATCCATCCAGCTGTAGTTGCCAAACCTGTTGTCAAAATAATTGACAATGGAGCTGCAGTAGAAGCATTCGTACATTCTTCACATAAATGAAATGATCCATCAAATCCAGCAACACACCAAATAGCTGCAAGAAATGACATGAGAAATGCAATGCCGTTTGGCCAATCCGTCTGGTTGTTGAATTCCCGCCAGACCTGATAATTCGAATTCCATTTAGGGTTTGATCTTTTATTACCCGCTAAAAGCATAATAAACCCGGTAACAATTACGGCACCATTTAAAAACGAACCACAACTGTTGATACGGGCCACGTATTTGGTTGAAACAGATCCCATTATTCCATGGGTAAACATTAACAAGATTGAAATTAAGTACACTTGATATTTTTCAGGTTGAAAATCAACATTGTTCATTTGTACCAATGCTAATATTAAATTAGCTAGTGTGTAATTAATAGAAGGTGCCCAAGTAATTTGTCCTAACCAATTACTCCAACCAATGGTCCATGCTGCCAATGCTTTCCAACGTGTTGGTGCTAAGACAGCACCTGCATAGTAAAGCCCACCAGAAGTCGGCATACTGGAACACAGCTCCGCCATGGATAGTGAAATACAAAAAATAGCACTACAGGCAATAGGCCAACCCCAAGAAATTCCAGGAAGTCCAATGTAGCCGATACCATAGAAAAGTGTAGCTGCAACGGATGGAAGTAAACTTATAACTGAGAAAGACACAGAAAAAATAGTCCAAAATCCAAGTTCCCTCTTAAATTCAGGAGCAAACCCTAATTTAATAAGAGTTCTTTCATCTTCGGTTAAATCATCCGAATAAACTTTTTCTATAATATCGAAACTATTCTTGTCTGACATTTATTTTGTAACTTTGCAGTAAAAACAAGAGGAAGATAGACACAATAGCACAGCAATGAAACCAGATTATATAGAAAAAATGTATGAGACTGACATAATCATAATAGGTGACATCAAAATACCAAAATAGCCCTTGTGGAACTTTTATATCTCTTACCTTTGTCTAAGAAGACCCTCCAAGGTTGACCTTAATGATTTGCTCGTCTTCCCAAAAGGGTAATTTCGCAGACTGTGGTGTGCACCCAAAAACGATTGCCACTGTTTTCAACTTACGTTTAAGGAAAGATATCGAGAAAACTTGAGAGAAAATACGCTTTTCGTTTATCAACAACATGTCTCATCTCCTGATCCACAGTTTAGATTTGAGCTTAAGGCAGTCTGGTTGAAAAGCTGGTCTATATCATGAATTTCTGACCGCTATTCTTGAGTGCTTTTGGGCGAAAAGGAATTCGTAGGAAATACAGATGTCGACCGCATATGCCGAGGGACCCAAATCTATAATTCAAACAAAAACTGCCAATTTGACGCCAGAAGGCACCAAAGTATTTATTCTTAAACTCGGAAATTTAGAGGCAGATGCAAGCTTTTTCTTTGAAGGTGCCAATATTCAGCTTGAATCAAACAAAAATGTTGCCACGACCAATGAAAGAAGGAATCTCCAAATTTATACTGTGCTTATTGATCACCCAATAAGTGGATTGATTTTGTATGAAGTGGGACCAGGTAAGCCAGGTTGGGAAAAGAAATGGGGGGCCGATATTCTTGATGTGTACTGCAGAGTAAACAAGGATGATGAAACTCAAGCATTAGACGTAGCCATTAAAAATGCAGGGTATGATATCAAAGATGTGAAACACATTATTGTAGGTCATTTGCACATAGATCATGCGGGTGGCTTAGAATACTTCAAAAACAGAAAAGATGTCACGGTGTGGGTTCATGAAATCGAATTGAAACATGCTATTTGGGGGATTGCAACCAAATCCGAGATAGGATCTTATTTGAAGTATTATATAGATTTAGATCTACAGTGGAATACTTTTAACGAACAGCAAGTTGACTTGTTTTTGGGACTGACTGTACATTTATCTCCTGGTCATACTCCAGGATTGATTATTTTACAGATTAATTTGCCTAATGATGGAACTTTAATATTTACTTCTGATCACACAATTTTCAAAGAAAACTATGAAAATGGAGGAAGGAAACAAGGATTTTTATTGAGAGATCATTATGAATGGTATAATACCACTCAAAGACTTAGAAGGTTACAAAGAGACACAAATGCTAAAGTTATATTTGGCCACGATACTTCTGTTATCGAAGTTGTACTCGCAGCAAAGTCACATTTTAGTTAATCAAAAATGATGTTATTATATCATTTAAATATTTATAAGAATTGAAAATTTCATTGTAGCATGCCATATTTCAGCTATTTTTTTGAGCTGCGGTTATGATTTGCAAGAAAAAAGACATATCATGCAAACATTTGTATTTTTTTGCTGTTGAGATTAATTGATCGTACATTGGTAAAAAGAGCATAGGCGTCAAAAAACAAAGTAAAAAATACAAAAAATTTTTTAATTAAAAAGTAAATACTTGGTCGTTATTATAGCAAGGTCAATTGATCCTCAAAATGTTTGAAGTAATAGCGTTGGGATTTTTAATCAAATTGTACAAAGGACATACCTGTTCAACATTTTCTCTTAAAGTTTCTAATTCTTGATCAGTTAATGTAGAATCAATGTAAACAACATAATGGATGTTATCAATACCAGGAATTTCTTCTTTATGCTTTTCACCACCTTTTCTCAAATCCACTTCACCAGATGTTTCAATTTCTAACTTGTTGATTGGTAATTTCTTGATGCCAGCAACAACTAAATACATATGCGACAAACATGCGCCAAAAGCACCAAGCAAGATTTCTGGAGCTGAAGCACCTAAGTTGTAGCCTGCCCACTCAGAAGGGCTGTCGGCTAAAACCTCATGGTTCCGAATTATAATTCTTCGAACACCACTTCTTCCCTCGACAACAGTTAATGCTTTTGGTTTTTTAATTGCTATTGACTCATCTTCAACGGCTTGCTTAAACCATTGTTCCATAGCAGGTCCTTTTACAATTAAGAAGCTTTGAAGTGTCTGAGAATCTTGTTGAGAAGACATTCCAGTTGTCGGTCACTCTTGGTAGTATTGAATTATAATGCTTTTTTTCAAATGATACATGATATTCTATTTGTGATTATGGCGTATGATTGTGTTTTATTATATTACTTTAGAAGAATATCTCTATTCTAGTGTTGATAATTGTGGCTCGTTCCTCAAAAGCCACAATAATTGCTATAAAAATCATTCTTAGAATCAAAATAAACTTTGACACTTCAGTAAAAAATAGCTTTCCTATTAGTTTTTTGTTCTCATATTCTATATCTTACATAGCTAAACCCACTCATATGATATCAATACGAACAACCCTCGTGTATGACTTTTTCTTCCTATTGGCATGTTTCGAATTAAATCTTGTACATTCTTTTATACGCTTCAAGTAATACAGATGTCGTAATTATGCTGATCAATCATTATATATATATGGTATACTCTCACATATTTGTAGAAAAAATGAGAAACTAAAAGCTTCCCAAAATTTGGTTCCATAAAATAATGTTAACACACATAAAGATTTTTCTGATCTATATATGGCTATCACCTAATTCCAATGCTCGCAAAAGAAACGAGCTGACAAGATTGTTTCAGTGAATCTTTTCTTAAAAGTAGATAAATGTTTTAGAGTCATATTTGTGAAATTTCGTAAGAACTCACATACTACTAAAGACATTCAACATTGAATGTACCTCAAAAGCTTGATTGTGTTTATTAATAGACGGAAAAAAGAGTTTGAATTCTTTTAATATTAATAATATTAAACCTTTTTAGCTAAAAATAGCATAGAGTAATTTTTTACAACCTAATGCCGGAAGAAAGAATTCTCAGCTTGCCAAATGCACTTATCAAGAGGGACTTGCTAAGTAAATCATTAATTGTACATAATCATTTTTATTACTGGTATTGTAGCGCTTTTCCTGATTTACTTTTAAAGGAGCAGAGAATACGCGTTTGAGATATAATAATCAGCAAGGATTGTGGTATAAATAAAAAGGCTGGGTCATGCTTTTTGCTGTCAGTGCGTAGGAGGTATTAATTGATGCAGAGCGGGTGTTTAGTTCAAAGCTAGCAAACATACGATAATATAAAGGTGTACAGGTGTAAAAGAAATTTGGAACGTTGGTGCATATATTTACTAGTTATTCTTGCATCGATGCCAGGCATATAGGCAGTACACATGATGCAACTAGATTCCAAACCTTTGGTACAGTATATTGTTTGAAAATATGAATTTGATAATATGCCGAGGAAATAGGTTGTTCCAAGAATAAGGATTTCTGTTTGTTTGTTCCCAAAAAAACCGTTGGCTAATTTTATTTTAAGCTTTTACTGTGCGGCTTGAGTGGTTTCAGAAGGCAAAGTAACACTGAAAAATTATATTTTAAATTGCTATTGTCCTTTTCTCTATACGTATTGTTTATCACAAGAAACTGCGTATATAATCATAACCAAATTTTTTTTAGTGCTGAAAGGAGGGGTAATAGGCTACGCCTCCCAAAAAAAAAACAGTTTTACACGTTGCACTTACGTGGTCTGATGCTAATGCCTTTTTTGTTCGCTGATCCTCTGAAATTTTTGCAAATGTAACCTAACTAGTAAACTATATGCGAACACTTTTATTTTTTGAAAATTATTATACCGCTTGAGCTTCCTTTTGTAAGGGCGAAACTAAGAATTAAAAAGCAAGGCGTCTCAAAGCATATTGATGAAATAAAAGACTCATTCGGGAGAACTTTATTGATTTGAAAATAATTATGGGTCGGAATAATTGCTCGAAGCTTGCTTGCAATAGCATGATTACTTTTATCTCCGAAATTCACCGTTTTTTTTGTTTTTCTGCTTTTGTTTGTTTTTGCTTTTTTTTTGATTGTTCTTTATTTCCTTGTTTTATCTTGCTTTTTTCCGCTCTTTTGTCTTTCCTATAAGGGATTGGTATATGCTGGCAAAGATTTACGGCGCTTGCTGACGTGCTTGGAAAGCTCTTCAACTAATATTTCATTGCTGAATAAGCTATCTGGGGTTGCGTGATAAACCCAGCAGCAAATGCTGATAAAGGGAACTACGTGACCTGATGATTTCAAGGCTTATGGGCTTGAAGGATCGACTGAACCGCCAAGTGATTATGAGGCCGAAACTGCCTAGGCTGTGCCGACAGTAACCTTCTGCGATGCCATAATCGGAAACGGTTTTTTTCTCAAAAACTTGTTTTTATCTGCAGAGGCTGAAAGTATTGTTTTGGCGCAGTTTTTGCGCGCGCAACGGTTTATTTTGTTTGTATGTTTGCCTCACGGCGTACGGCGTACGGCCCAAGGCTTATTTAGTGATTTTGGTGCTGTTCGGCCAATTTTCGTTTTGGAATATGTTGGTTTTATGCTCTGACTGTAGCCGTTTCTGTTTCAATTTTTCTACAGCCCCAGCTATCTCTATTTTCGATTTAATATGTCCGTTTTCCTTCCGTAATAACCATGTCTCCCTTTTTCTGCCACTTAAACTCTTCCTGTTAAAGAAATTTTATTCTTCCGGCAGAAAATTTAATACACGTCTAACTCTAGAAGTTTCCATAATTTTCCTTCTATATTCTCTTGTATGCCAATCAGGGGTAAATTTGTGTTATATTTTTTTTTGAGGTTAACAAATATACAACTTTTCATTTATTAAGCACTGTTCTCCCTTTGTCATTGAGAATTGGTATACTAAAAAATGTCTATTCCGGTAATCAAAATAGTTGTTGCAGGCGACTTGGGTACAGGTAAATCCAGCTTAGTTAACTTTTATGTCAGATCCTTATTTTTGAAAGATTTGGATCCAACCATAGAAGATAAGTACTTCAAGCAAGTTACTATTGATAATAAGGTTTACAATATTGAAATTATTGATACTGTTGACAACGAGTTTCGAAACAATGATGTGAGGAACCTAATGTATCAGGAATGCGATGCAATAGTTTTAACGTATGCGATCAACGATGTGATTAGTTTCAACAACCTAGTGATTAGATACTCAAACCTTCCAATTAACGAAGAAGATGGCACAAACAAATTGATTTACTCTGATGGAAAAGTGAAATCTTTTCCCCCAATAATTCTAGTTGGAACAAAAGTAGATCTTGAACCCTTTAGACAGGTTGCATACCATTCAGCTAAGAAATTGGCTGATAAACTAAAGTTACAAGATTTATTTGAATGCAGCTCATTTTCAAATTACAATATTGATGAGCTGTTTACATCTGTCATAAAGCTAGGAATAAAACATCACAATTCCGAGATCGATTATACTTATATTTATGCTGATGAAGTTGAGAGCCAAAACAGAAATTCAGATAAGAAACATTTGTCATCTAATTGCTCAACATTATCCAAGCAGAGCAAAGACAATATTCCCAAACAAGTACAACCAAATAATCTTTTTTCCTCAATTGGAGAAGTTACTTTTCATGTCGAGGAAACTAGCAATAATCAGGACAGCGAAAACAAGTTTCATAACAATAATAATAATATTGTTACTAAGAAGCCATCTAGCACTAACTATGTAAAAGCCGCTTCAGAAGGAATACATCCGAATAATAAACAGACTAGAGTGCCAACAAGTGCAGTTCCCTCAAAACCAATAATTCAGAAGAACGAAAACACTGATAGCTGCTGCACTATAATGTGAAAATATTCACTTTTCTTCACAAAAACTATTCAGCAAAGGCATGAACTTAATACTCAATTAATTACATACTGTATAATACTACATTTATAGATTCAACATTTACAAAATGTTTTGACAAGCTTACCAACATTGTGAAACTTGATATATTCTTATATCTCGAATCCCTGTATTTCTAATTAAACCAATTTAATTCCTAACATACTAATATTCCCATAAGTATCAGAGTAAAAAAATTTGGCATAAACATTCAAGTACTAACAGCAAAAAATCCCTAGCTAGTCAAAGGATATCACGAGGTTTTGTAATTTGAAATGCCTGCCAAACCGGAGGTAAAAAACCGCTTGTAGTTTATGGTGCACTGGATCTGCCCTTTTTCATGAAGACCAAAACAAAGGCCATAATATGCTTTTGAAAGTTTGTTTTATAGAACCTCATCGGTGACTGCCCTGTTCACTATGCACACAAAGGAGGCTATCTGGCAAACGGATAAAGGCGGGTAAACGCGGGTACCACAGAACAAAACGGAAAGTTGCTTTCGGCTATGGAAGGTAATAGGCTGTTCATGGCGAGTGTTTGCCTTCAATAACCGAGAAGTGGAAAGTTTGGTATAGAAAGTATATAAAACCCCAGCTTTTCCGCTTTTTCCTTTGCACTTGTTACAGTTGTTATCTCATCCTCCAAAGTTCGAAACGTCAACAGTCATTGCATCGGTTTTTCTTTATGGCGCCAATTCTACACTCCCCTTGTATGTTTGCACGCAATATATAACGACTGCCTATTTTTGTGAAAAAAACCCTCTGAGGGTTTGGTTACGCAGCCAGCGCACAAACTTGTTTCACTCCTTCTTTGCGGCGTTTCGCACAAAAGGGTATGATGTGGGGCCGGCTGTAGCAGCGGGCATTTTTCACTTTCCCTCTGACTCATTTTCAAATGAGGATTGCCTTGTGGCCCCCGGAACCAAAATTCACACGCATAGAGTTGTCAATTAACAAATATTGCAGAGAATCAAGTGAGGCAAAGCATGCAGAGATTCAAGTATACCGGCAGAAGAACAACTGCTTATATAAAGTAAATTCAGAAGGATAAAATGTACAACTCGAAAGGTAGGATAGTATGAAAAAAATCATTTCATAGGGAAAATGGTGCGGCGGCAATTACCCCGGAAGTAATTTGTTTGTCTTTAATTTCAAGGTGACTGAGTATGTATACACCTATAAATGTAGATCAGTGCTTCGTAGTTCGCTGTTTCTCGTCAGGGCCTTTTTTTTATACTGCTTGCAGTCATTGATAACTCATAGCTGTCGTCAACCATGAGTGAAAAAGTGAGCATATCGGAAGTATCTATGAAAAATGATTCAAATTCTTCGAATGATTTACAACTAGATCCAGAATCTTTCAATTTAAAAAACGATTTGACATTGTCATTGAAAGAAAAAAACACCCAAGTTGAAAAGCTTGCGGAAGAACATGGACTCAATCATGCAAAGTTGATGTGGAAAATTGATCTTTGTGTCGTTCCACCATTGTGTTTATTGTACTTCCTTGCCTTTCTAGACCGAGTTAATATATCAAATGCCAAAATTTATGGAATGGAAAAATCATTAGATCTTACGAGCAACCAATTCTCTGCAGCTTTAACTGTTTTCTTTGCTCCTTATATTGTCTTTGAAGTTTTATCAAATTATGTTTTGAAAATTGTTAAACCTCATATGTGGTTGAGTTTGATGATCCTTCTCTTTGGTGTAGTAACAATATGCATGGCATACTCAAGAAATTTTGGAGGATTAATTGTTTGCAGATTGTTTTTGGGTATTTTCGAAGCAGGATCTTTTCCTTCTATTTTCTATATCATGGCAAACTTTTACAATTCAGGGGAATCTCAAAGAAGGTTTTCATTTTTTTTCAGTTGTACCTGTTTAGCTGGTGGTTGTGCTGGTGCTTTAGCTTATAGAATACATGATTTAGACGGTAAGTATGGTTTAGCCTCATGGCAATGGATTTACATAATTGAAGGTGCTTTCACTGCAGGTTTGGCTATTTTACTGTTTTTTATTGTTCCAGATTTCCCAGAAGAATGTAGATTCTTGAATGACAATGAAAAAATGTTTTTGAAAAAGAAGTTGGAGGTATATTCAGGTCATTCAGGTTATGAAATTAAACAAACATGGAAAGACGTTGGTAAGGTTTTCAAAGATCCTTTGATTTATGTTTGTGCAATTGCTTACTTTTGTTTTATTGTTCCAGCTTATTCTTACGCATTTTTTGCTCCTTCAATTATTAGTGAATTGGGCTATACCGCGATGGAGTCCCAAAGACACTCCATTTATCCATGGCTTGCATCAATGGGTTTCAGTATTTTGGTAGCTTTTGTTTCTGATTATTTTTTCATACGATTACCATTTGGTGTATTGGCTTCACTTATTTCAGTCTGTGGTTTTGGTATGGTGATGGGTGCAACAGATCAACCACTTGTCAGATATGGTGGATGTTTTATGCTTGCTTCAGGTTTATACACTGCTATGCCAATTCTAATTTGTTGGGTCTCATTGAACTTTTCTGGTCATACAAGAAAGAGTGTTGGTACTGCATTTGTTATTGGTTTTGGTAACATTGGTGGTATTGTATCATCATTTATTTTTCCAAATGATGAAGCGCCAAGATATCTCAAAGGTTTAGGTATTGGGTTGGCATTTGTTTTACTTGGCCTTATTATGCTGTTCGTCTATTGTGGTTTACTAGCCTATAGAAATAAAAAGAAACAAGCACCTGAATATAGGACTGAATGGGAAAATCTAGATCCAAGGGAAAAGATTATTAGGGGTGATTTGAACCCAGACTTCAAGTATCTTTACTAAACCTGCTTTTGTGCTACTAAATTATTATTTATTTATGAAAATCATCATAAACTTTTATACTTTTAATGTTAATTAATAGAGAACGATGAACGACAGTTGAAATTTTTTGATTACAGCGACAACTGTTTTGTCGCGTATCATTATTTATTAATTACTTGATTGGGCAATTCACATAAACCAGCCCTGAGATGCGTTTGACAGTTCTACTATCTATTGTGTTGATCCAAGTTATTCCACTTTCGAAACAAAAAGACTTTCTCATTCCATATTCCCTTCTATTATAAGTCTGATTATATACCCAGCTTATTGTCAACATAATTCTGTGATCTTTTCCCTGAGAAAAGTTGAATTGTTGAATTTTCCAATTTCTTCTTTTATTTAGTATTGTGACTGATTTCTATTAACTAATATTTTCTTCATATGGACTAAATCAAAAAACCGAATAATAGCAATCAGTTTAACTAGAAAAATATTAACCAATTCTCTGCATTTCTATTAACACTATCATCATGATACAACTTCCGATAAAGACAAGGGCAACGTATAGTTGGGGTGGCAATAAAAAAACAAAAGAATTAGGATTTATGGAAGGTGATGTGATTGAAATTTTAAAAATCGAAAATGAGAGTCGTTTTTATGGTTTATCACATAGATCAAGGCTTAAGGGGTATTTCCCTTCCAAGTATGTTGAGTATAAAATGCCCAATCTTGAGCAGAATATTTCATCTTCATCGTCACCTTTATCATCACCTTCCCCACCAACTACTCCAATTTCATCGAAAGACAATAGTTTCAGCTCAATAATGACTTTGAAAAAAAAGGATAAATCATCAAGTTCAACTTTGAATACTGATATGTCAAATATTTCATATTTGGACAAAGATTTTACTTCATCATCTAGATCTATACAAAGCCCAACAACAAATCTTAAACATTCAGATTTTAAGCAAAAGCAGCCCAAAGGCTTCACGTCTTCATACGTGCAACAATTATTTGGTAATTCAACTTCAAGTACAGATACAGGAACATCATCAACTTTTGGACATTCAGATTTCAGTGCAACATCTGCTGGTTCATATATGCGCCATAAAGATGAATACGAAACTAAATTACAAGTTATGGCAGCTTCAAACAATAGCACTAATCAAACGCGTAATGCATTGAACGAAATCATTGAAACTAACGAAAAAAGAAATAAATCAAAAATATTTGGTGTATGGTTAGGTTCGAAAGAGGACAAAGGACCCACATTTGATGATCTTGTTTATCTTGCATCAATTGAAAAAATAAATAAAATGAGTTTTGATGAAAGTTTAATGAATGAAGAGATGGAATCTACCCAACGACGTATTGTCCCACGATCAGATTTAGAAAGAACGAAGTCGGTAACTGGCTATGAAAGAGGAAAACGGTCACAAAGAATTTTAAAAGAACAGCCTGATTTGATTCTCAAACCACAAGAAACTATCTCTCATGTCAATTATGAAGAAAGAGACACAGTATCAAGAAAGTGTAGTTATTCAATTGACGCTGTTGACTTTAATAGAGTTGATAAATACATGCAAAATATAAACCATGATCCATTTGAAACCCCGCAAAGTTTTACGGTAAATCAAATTTTAAGAAAATTCAAGACTGAAATAGAGATAGCTCGTGCGATTTATACTTATCTAACAACAAGTTTTACTTTAATTAAAAAAAGTAATGAAAAGATCAGTACGAAACGAATGTTTGAATCTGAAAGAATTGCTGAAATTATGCACAATTGTATATGTACCTCACATCAGCTTACATGGATGTTTTATCTGATGGCCGTTGAAGCAGGATTGGAAGTTGAAATTATTTTAGGATATTTAAAATATCCATTTGCATTGAATGAAACTATAACGGATACAAAAAAAAGACTAATAATTAATCATTCATGGATAAGTATAAATATTGAAGGTCAATTTAGATTTATTGATGTTTCACTAGGTAATTCAACTAATGAATTGTCAACTAGATATCCAGATATCTGGGATGCTTATACAAGTTACAATTTTTATTTTCTGGCAAGACCATTTCATTTGATCCACACACACAGCCCACGATATATTGAACAACAGCATGTTGTACCACCGATTGATGCTGTTGCCCAACTCTCATTACCACCGTTATATTTTACTGCAATGATATCAGGCATTACCTGGAATAGATACAATTCTAGCATGTTTCATTTAAAAGACTATGAGTTGTATGACTTTGAATTGAAAATTCCTTCAGATTTTGTGGTTCAAGGAAAATTTAAACCTTATGATAATACATTTGAATGTATTGATTCGTTTGTTCAAGTTTACTGGAAAAATGAGGAAAGAATTGCGCATTTTCAAGGTATAATGTCAAAGAATTGTCCGGCTGGATTTATTTTTGTTACTGGAAAAAATGAATTTTCAAGAAAATGGAATCTATTATTAAGTATTCCATGTTTTCACCAGGGTAAATGGAAATCGCTTGATTGGATGAAAAAAGTCACAGGATTGAATGGTGTTGATGTGTATGTAAAGGAACCTAAAGTAAACAACCTCATATGTGGAAATCAATTATTTGATGTTAGAGTATTTGCTAAGGATGATTGGGTTAAAGACGTTGAGCTGTTCTATAACGGATCATTGAAAATTGGTCTTTTTCCTCCAAATAGGAAGATTGTTGAATTGAATATAACCAATAATAAATTTTCAGGATATGTGAATTTAAACAAACCCGGGAAATGGAGTATAGGTATTCTTGATGTCAAGAACTTGAGGTGGAAACTTATCACTGAATGGACTGTTTCATAGGGCATCGGACAGCTAAAAAATTGCTCTCATGAAATGAATAGAAGCATACTTAAAGTTTAATGCAAAGAATATTTTTTATAAAAATCTACATAGATATAATTTCTTAATAAAAAAAAACTAAAGTAAAAACGCCATAATATCATCATAGTATTATTATTGAAAATATTAATGGAAAAAAGCTGATTATTATCCTTACCGAACACCCAAATATAGTACAAAAAACCTGTAACAATTTACCAATACCAAATCCTCACACTTTTTACAATTCTGAATCATCAATGTTTTCACCCATAGCCTCTCTAATTTCATTTTGAATTAAATGATCATAATTAGGAGGTTCAACGATGGTATCTAATGTCAAAGCATCATCGTCATCAGCGATTTCATCATCGGTGAACTCCGCCGGCCTCACTACCCCACTTTCTATCAATTCTTCAAATTCAGGCAACTCTGAATCTTCAACATCACTGCAATCTAATAGTACATCTTGATTGAATTTTGTGTATATCGGTGGTGGAACTTCATTCCCACGTAAAGGGGCCAATCCCCACTTTTTCACATTTGCCTCAATAAACAAAAACCCCATCTGTCCAAAATTTACATCAACACGACATGGATTTATACTTCCAATGGTTGGGAATAGTTGTACGTTTTTAGGCAATTTTATATGTCCCCCAATTTTACTTTCTGACAATTTCTTACCGTTTCGGGTGAAAAACACTGCCCTAGAATATTTCTTCAATCCAATACCGACAACATCGCCTTCCTCCAAATGCGGAAAAACATCATGTCCCGATTTTGCGTCGGAGAGTGGGAATGGCGAATTATGCCTTCTATCACCATTTGAATCGTAAGATATACTATGTAAATAACGTCCAGGTAAAACAAATGATGGATATGGAAATGTGCATAATCCTAATGAAATGAGAGACGAATTTTCAAATTCTTTAGGAATATCAAATATTTTGAATTCAATATAATGTATATCTTTCGTGCTTGGGACTGGCAAATTTGATTGGATCGACATTTGAACGTTCCTATTGTTAAAGGTAATCTCAGTTTTGTTTTCTATATTTATGGAATGCTGGTTATCTGAAAAATTTGTAAAGTTCCAAGCATGCACTCCCTTTTCTTTTATCATATCTGACTGCCAAGCAGCAAGATTCATTTTGGCAAACCCATTTAGCTTAATATACTCTTTTGCTTGAAAGTAAATTTCTTGTTCGTCAGGAGTTAATGTACTTAACGCCAAAGCGTCATTCTCTAACTCAGTCGCTTCATCATACAGTAGATTAGAATCGTCTTCATCGTCATCGGATTCAAGGTCTCCTGAACAACAAAATCTTTGTATGACTGCCACCGCCAGTAACATTATTAACATAAACAGAATTGATACCGAAATGAATAGCAGCGGCACTATAGGTGAATCATCAAAAGCTTCATATCGGGTTTTAAAGGAACGTTCTGATGCCTGGTATATATATGGCATATCTGGGTACTTGATTCAACAGTCAGAAACTCGGAAGTGATGAGTTCGGTTTACGATAAACAGAGATTGTAGTAGTCTCAATTTTCAACATGTTTTTTTACCCATAGAAACTCGCACGTCCGGATTTTCTTCACATGATTCCTTCCGGTTTTGTTATGCATACACGCAGTTACCGGCAGGCGTATTCAAAGACGAATAGCAGTAATAATGACTGGAACTCTAAATTATTCAAAGGCAAATAAACTTGGTGAAGGTACTTATGCGGTGGTTTATTTAGGAAAGCAGCTAAGTACACAACGAGAAGTTGCCATCAAGGAGATCAAAACTGAAGGTTTCAAAGACGGTTTGGATATGTCAGCTATACGAGAGGTGAAGTATTTACAAGAGTTGAGACATCCGAACATTATTGAGCTAGTTGACGTTTTTAGTGATGCGCAACAAAACCTCAATTTAGTGCTTGAAGTTCTACCCGGGGATTTGGAGAAAGTTTTACGTGATAAAAAAATCGTCATTGGTGGAGTAGACGTCAAAAGATGGTTACTTATGATTCTTCGAGGGGTTTATCATTGTCACCGTAATGGAATATTACATCGTGACTTAAAGCCGAACAACTTGTTGATGGACTCTAATGGTAATTTGAAAATAGCGGATTTTGGATTAGCTCGATGTTTAGACCAGCCAAATGAGAAACTAACGTCAAATGTTGTTACAAGATGGTATAGGGCCCCGGAACTTTTATTTGGAGCACGACATTACACAATGGCCGTTGATATTTGGGCAATTGGAACGATTTTCGCTGAAATGATGTTACGGACGCCATATTTGCCTGGATCTGACGATGCTAACCAACTATCTGTGACAATTCAAGCGTTGGGCACACCAACGGAGGAGACTTGGCCTGGTGTAAGTCATTTACCGTTGTACAACAACCTTACAATTTATCCTGCACCCACGCGGACAGAATTAAGAAGAAGGTTTGCGGCTGCGAGTGAGATGGCTCTAGAAGCACTGGATGGGATGCTAATCATGGATCCAAACAGAAGATGGACATGTGTAGATGTCTTGAAAAGTGGTTACTTCATTGAAGAACCACTTCCATAGTAGTGTTTAGTGTAGTGTGAGTTACGTAATACGTAATATGTGTGGGAAGAAGAATTTTCATTTTTTTTTTGAGTTTTTTAAACTTTTTTTTTTATATTTTAGAAATTTCAAAAATTTTTCAAATTCATATCTGTAAAGTATTGTCAAGAAATTGAAGAAGAAAAGCTTTCAATACAATAAAAGACACAAAGCAAGAATGGAGACCAGATCAAACATATTCACATGTAATACATGCCAGATTCAGTTCACTACATCTGAGGACCAGAGAGCACACATGAAGGGTGAATGGCATAGATACAATTTGAAGAGGAAGGTTGCACAGTTGCCACCAATATCCGAGGAGATGTTTGACAGCAAAGTAGCGACTGTTAATGAGAAGAAACAAAAGGAGGAAGAGGAGAATGACCGGGTTATGAATTCGTTGGGAAATTCAATGAAAAATGTAGAATTAACTCCTAAACAACTACGTAAAAAGCAACGTGAAGAGTTGCTGGAAAAGAAGAGAAAATTATTAGAATTGGCCAAAAATAGATTAGTTAGTAATGGAGGTCGAGTTAAATTGAGCGAAAATGGTAAAGTCATTGTTGAAAAGAAGGAGGTTACCAAGGAAGAAGAAGAATTGAAAAATGAAGTCAAGGAAGCAGTTCGTAAAGAGAATGAAGAAACTGTGGATGAGGAGACATTAATTAAGGAGAAACTTGCCAATAAAGTGGAAGTACCAGTTACTAAGTGTTTGTTTTGTAAGGATGTTGAATTTGATGATATTGATGGGACGTTGGATCATTTATTCAAAAAGCATGGGTTATACGTTCCTGAAAAAAAGTATCTTGTAAACAAAGAAGGATTATTATCATACTTATACGAAAAAGTTGGGTTTGGTAATGTTTGTTTATCATGTTCTTTCCAAGGTAGGAATTTTCAGAGTATTTTGCAGCATATGTTGGGTAAAAACCATATTAAGGTACCATATGAGAGTGAAGATGAAAGGCTAGAAATAAGTGACTTTTATGATTTTTCTAAATCATATGAAGTGGCAAACGAAGAAGCGGGCTCTGAGGGCGAATGGGAGGATGTCGATGAAGGAGAATTGGAGTCCGATGACGATATTGAAGGTGAGAAGTTATATGCATCAGATTTTGGATTACACTTGCCGAACGGAGTTGTTCTCGGACATCGTTCGCTTGTTAAATATTACAAGCAGAACTTGAAACCCGAGAGGGAATTCAGTGAAGCTGAAGGTACTGTTATGGCAGCTGAGACACGTAATTTTGTTCAAACAATAGATTCCAAGGCGGTTGCACAACAAAAACGTGTTTGGAATAGGGAGTCTAAGAGTCGGGATAGAGATGACAGACGTGCTCAGAAATTCATCAACTGGCAGCCACATTACAGGGACCAGTTGTTACAATAGTTGTGTAGTTATTGCATATAATTATATATATCATGCATTTTCATTTGTAGAAGTATGTTACGCGTGTGTATGTATATATTGTCTATATTTTTCTTTTTTTTTATTTTCTATTTTTGAAATGAAATATACGTTTTTTTCCTGCAACCGGGGAAAATGTACTTTGAATTAGACGACATACTTTCAGAGTCACAGAAATTTACAGGATCGTTTCAGATTGATGTTGAGAATGTTGGATTTTTGATCAATTCCAAAGACAGTGCCAAGATTAACAAAAGGGAGAAAATTGAAATACCGTTTTGGCTAGTGACTACATTAGTCCACATTTTGGTTAAAGGAGAGGATGGTAGGGAAAGAGACAGTGTATTCAGTGTTGAGAGGCCGGAATATTTGAGTAGGATAGCATGTAATTTTTTCAGAGCGTCACCAATAAATGCCGACCTATCGATCGTTTCACATTTTTACAAAGTTGTTGAAAAGTGGTGTAATTTCATTGACGAGCCTGCGCTGGTGGACACGGTGTTTGGTATGCTTGTTTCACGAGCGGGGCGAATTAATGATTTATCTTTCAATGCGGGAGAGGTGAGTTCGAGGGAAAATGCTGAGTTTTTGCAGACGTTGGACTCGTTTGAAAGGGACTTATTCCAGATTTCGTCAGAGTCATATTCGGACACGAAAAAGTGGGTAAAGTCAGTAGCGAAATGATTTATTTTAATTTTTTTGTTTTGTAGATTCTTAGTATGTTGATGCCTGGATGTTTTTTTTTGGGCTTTTCCTCCCTGAACTGGGATTGTAGTGCCACCATTGCATACAATACACACGGGATATATACGGCCTAAGTAGAGAATGCAGAAGATAGTTGTGTTGATATCGGGTAGCGGCACAAATTTGCAAGCGTTGATTGATGCGATCAAGGAGAAGAAGCTTGAGGGCAGAATTGTACGGGTTGTTTCATCGTCAGCGAAGGCGTATGGCTTGGTCAGGGCATGGAACGATGGTATTCCCACCACCGTGCATACGTTGAAGTCGTATTACGAGGGTATTCCGAAGGAGGCGGTTGAGGAACGTAAGAAAGCACGTGATCTGTTTGATTCCGACTTGGCAGAACTGGTCATCAAGGAAAAGCCAGATTTGGTTGTGTGTGCCGGATGGATGTTGATTTTGTCGCTTTCCTTTCTCAATCCTTTGAGCCAAGTGCAGAAGATTCCGATTATCAACTTGCATCCTGCCTTGCCTGGTGCTTTTGATGGCACCCATGCGATTGAACGGTCATACGAGGCTGGCCAACGAGGCGAGATTGAGTTTGGCGGATGCATGGTGCACTACGTGATTGAGGCGGTGGACCACGGGGAACCGCTTGTTGTGAAAAGACTGGCCGTGATCAAGGGAGAGACCCTGGAGCAGTGGGAGCAGAAAATACACGATTTGGAACATGTGGCGATTGTGGAGGGCACCCAGCAAGCCCTTGTGGCCGTTGGCCTGCAGGGTCTGGACACTGGCAAGCAGGCGTAGTTCAGTAGCAACAGGTATAACCCGTAGATGTAACCGGCAGATGTAACTGGCAGATGAGCCCAGCAACGCGGCTCAGCGTCGCGTCGCCTCACATAATGCACGACGCACCGACGCACGTGACGTGCATTACACCGCGGCTAACACGCACCCACTGCCGTTTTGGCCGTCTGTCGGCCGTGCAAGGAGGCATGAACGGGGCAAGAACGGGACATGAACGGGGCAGCTGGTTCTTCACCACTTCCCAGTTGGGCAGTATTGTGAAACAGGTTGTCGGGAAGGTGCAGTGGCAGTGTGTTTGGTAATGGCAGCTGCATTTGGTGCAGACGCAGTACCATATGCAGTCGCAGTCGCAGTCGCAGACGCAGACGCAGGCAGCACGAGGGTTTGGCTCTCCCGCAACCAGGGCTTGCCGCCTCCACAGACACATCTCCCCCCACCCTGCTCCTCCCGCAGGCGCCTGCTGGCTGCTATTTAAGCTCTACCTGTGCCACCTCTGCTAGTGGTTTGCTCGGTTCTCTTTTTTCTCTTTCCGTATCGACAAAATGTCCGAACTCACCCACCCTATGATCAAAGATGGCTGGTTTGCTGAAGTCTCAGACACCATGTGGCCAGGCCAAGCAATGTCCTTGAGAGTGAAAAAAATCCTCAATGTCGAAAAAACCAAATACCAGGACTTGCTCGTCTTTGAGTCAACGGACTACGGCAAGGTTTTGGTTCTCGATGGCGCTATCCAGGCAACCGAAAGGGACGAGTTCGCCTACCAGGAGATGATTGCCCATTTGGCACTCAACTCCCACCCAAATCCTAGAAAGGTACTTGTCATTGGTGGTGGTGATGGTGGTGTTTTAAGGGAGGTTGTCAAACACGAGTGCGTTGAGCAGGCAGTTTTGTGTGACATCGACGAGGGAGTCATTGAGAATTCCAAAAAGTTCTTACCACACATGTCTGCAGGTTTCAACAATCCAAAAGTCAAGGTTCATATTGGTGACGGCTTCAAATTCTTGGACGACTATAAAAACACCTTTGATGTAATTATAACAGACTCCTCAGATCCCGAAGGTCCAGCAGCCTCCTTGTTTGAAAAACCTTATTTCAAGTTGTTGTCTGATGCTTTAACTGACAACGGTGTCATTACAACACAGGCTGAGAGTATCTGGATCCATCTGGATATCATCAAGAATTTGAAAAAATCCTGCAAGGAAATCTTCCCAAATGTCGAATATGCTTACTGTACCATCCCAACCTATCCAACTGGTCAAATTGGTTTCATGGTTTGTTCAAAGAACGATACAGTTGACTTAAAAGACCCTATTAGATCCGTTGATGCTCAAACAGAACAAAAATTATACAAATATTATTCAAAGGACATTCACAGAGCTTCCTTTGTTTTGCCAAATTTTGCAAAGTACGCTTTGGAATAAACTATTTATATATATATGTGCATACATGTGTATTTCCAATTTATAATCATCTAAGCTGTAACATCAATTTCCATTTCTTCCACATCCACCATATTCCAAACGCTTTCCTTGAGAATTGCCGTCGTTCCTCTAGCAAACTTATAATTGTTTTGCTTTTGCTCCCTAACATTGGGTGTGATGTAATTTCTGTACAGTTGTGCATCCTTATCCACTTCCATAACACATAAATCAACATTCGAACCCGATCCTAAATCATTCCAAATACCCGCTTGAATGGCATCGGATGCAAGCTTCATTGCTTCCTCTTTGGTCATATCCTGCCTCCAGTCTTTTTCTAATACTGCCATAGCAGCCAACGATCCACTACCTAACGACATATAAAATCCAACATCGGTACTACCATGCGCATGAATACTGAATAGTCCAACTCCCGTTGGATCAACACCTGCAACAATCAAGTATGCTCCAACATATCCTTGATATTTGAATAAATGCTGTTTGAGCATTTGCATAGCTGATACAACCCTTGGTTCTCTACCTGTGTTGAGTGAATGCAATTCTAAATTAGATGCAATTAGCTGTGTAACCATCTCCGTATCAGCGGCAGTACCTGCTCCGGCACACCAGATTTTCGGCGAAAGTCTATGTAGCTTCTCACAATTCTTATCTGCAACAATTGGTCCAGCTGTTGCCCTTGTATCAGCCGCAATTACAACACCACCTTTGAATTTGCATCCCACAATAGTCGTACCCGTAGATGTTGCCTTTGGCGCCTTATATCCAGCCTTGGTAATCAAAAACTGGTTTCTTTGATAGTTGTCAAAATTCAATCCCGCCATTCTATCTCTTGCGTAACTCTTATCCACAAACAAATGAACCTCCTTTTTATTTGCCACTGAAGTTTCCATCAACTCTCAGTAACCTAAATATTACCCAGGTGCGCTCACCCAAATTTCCTCGCTAACATGAATATTTTCTTCCTCTATGTGTATACACGCTCCTTGCAAACAGACTAGATCTTCTCTGCAGCATATACTACTACAATCAATCATGGGTAATTGTCTCTCATGTTTTGGCTCAAACCAATCCATTCAAGAGGAAGAAGACACCTCTTTAATTTCGGATGACAAGGCTAAAACGGTCGAAGATGAGCTACTAACTGAATTAAGAAATAAACAGTTAAATGCAATTTTAAACAGCACAAATGACCATCTCATAAATATTTCCACTTTCAAATCCATGTCTAGGTATGGATCTATAGCAGACTTGAATTATCACGATGATACGGAAACAACTGACGAGTTGAATTCTCAGATCCAACAGGACGAAGGTGAAATCTTTAAAGTCGTACCAATAACACAGTCTACAATCAAGGAAGAAATCGATTCTCAAATGAAAGATTGGGTGTCTAGATTAGGTGCCACAGTTACAAACAAGTATTTGACGGTTACAAGACCTGATGATGACTCCAAAACTTACACGGTTGATTTTGTATAGTAGGCGACTCTGCTTTCTTACGTTTCTCATAATTGGTTGGTTTTTTTTTTCTTTTTCTTCTCTTTAAACTATTAATATACACATTTTCTTATACACAAAACAATACCCACATTAACGTGTAACGTTCAACCAAATTTTAACATTTTCAACAAATTGCTGAGACTTTCCACGTTTGACACGTTCCGCCGATTCATCATCATCATCAAGATCATCATCAAGATCATCGTCATCATCATCATCAAGATCAAGATCATCATCACCACCACCACCATCACCGTTACGACTACTATCGCTTTCCGTTCTGTTCTTGCCATTGAGTGGAAATGGTACTTTTAAAACGTACTCAAAATAGTTTAATCCGTAACCTAACCTAACACCATATTTACCTGCGCAAAACATACCGTCACCACCCGATGTTTCATCATATGTAATTGACATTGGAATCCCATTAATGTTCTCACCATTAACATGTAATTCAGAGATGTATTTTTCATCAACGACTTTATTTTGCAAATGAACAATGCATGCAATTTCATGTCCAATAACTGCCGATCCTGGTAACTGCATTACGTAGGTTGAGCCACCAACCGTACTGTTTCCGGCTGGTTCAACAACTATGTTTTCAAAAATTGTAGGTAACTGGTTTAGTTGGCTATTGGAATCTTTAGTAACAGCGTTTCCATTTGTTGAGGTTGAATGAATCAAACTTTTTAAATTGTTGGCGAAATTATTCAAATTCGATGCTGAACAAACTGTTACCCTTTTAATAAATGCAGTGATATCATCAATTTCTTCAATTTTTTTGGCCTTTTCTATATCGTGTTTGCGAATAATTGTTGGAATCTCAGGAGGAATTTTAGCTGGTTCCTCCAAAACTTCATCCTTTACTACTGAATCATCCTCTTTATCTTCACTTACTTCTGACGCTTCTTCACTCACTGTTTTTTTCTTCAAATCTGATGTTGACGAAGTAGTACGTTTCTTATCCGAAATTTGTGCTTCAAACTTCTCCAGTCTTCTGGTAAAAGCTTTACTTAATCCAGTAGCGGCTTTAAAATATGGACCGTCACCATAAACATCAAATGTGTTATCGAAAATCAATTTGATATCATGAACAAAACTCCTATAGCCAGTTGACCCATTTGCATATTCACCTTTTTCTAGTTTCTCGTTGACAAAATTGAAACACATTGGTTCAGTAACTATGTCGTAATAATCTTCAGTTGAAGAATCATTTCTATCTGGTAACTCCATTAATGAACGGGCCAAAGGTACAGAATTTTTATGATGAGACACTTTAAATGTTAACAAATGCCTTAAGATCTTCAACAAATCAGAAGTATAGTCTTCATCGGATTCTTCAAGAGTTGAAGGTGACTGCGTGGTTAAAATTTTGGATTTTTCTTGCGTATCTTTATCGTCCTTGGAAGTATCAGCCGATTCGGTAGACTTCTTTGTACTTTTTTTACTTTTCACCATCGAATCTATTGCTTTTTTATTCGTGTCTATAATAGAAGAAGTATCTCCAGATTTCGTTGACTCCTCAGTTGATGGTTGAGGTTGGACTGTTTCAAGGTATTGTTGATATTCATCGATTTTGGGCACAACATATTTTAGAATTGTCGTTGCATCATTGACAATTAAACTGCTAGGATCATTATAAGCCACTGCATTTTCATTCAGTTGTATCCACATCTGCTTGAACTCGTCTAACGTGACGCCGTTACCATCCAATTGGTCTTTAGCAGGTACATTACGACGTTTTACAATTGTGGCATGACGAATCTCGTTAATTGAGACAGGATTCTTGATTATTTGATAGTAGTCGGCAAACAATTTTTTTGGAGGCAACTTCAAGAAAGGACCAGAAATGACTTCGTTTGTTTCTGGATCTTTCAAATTGGCTGCTTCATTGATGATCGATGTGTAGAAATCGGTCAGAGACGAGTATGCGTTTTCAAGTGAAGCGGCAGGCGTAGCTTCTGGTTCCGCAGATGCAATTTTCTGCTTCTTTTTGGACGCTTTGAGGGAGAGAATTACTTTTCTCTTTGGAGCCATTGATGGGGTGCTGGGGGTGGTGCTCTCTAGAAGCGGGGCGTATTCAGGAGAGCCGGACCAGCCAGATGGGCCTCCCAGCCAGCACCTTCCGCCTCAAAAGACGTCCAACACGGAAACTGCGAAACGAGAAAAACAAAAAAACTAAAAAAAAAAAGGGGAGGCCGGCCGCCATCCGTGCACCCCGGATTCTGCGCGAGCGAGTGGGGATCTCTGCCGGTGGACTGTAGACATGCATTGGTACAGTGGCTACATGGAGTGGAAGAGGGTGTCAGGATGGGATACCCAGAAGCAGGGAGAGTCCATCAGAGTAGAGCTTTCACATCATCGACATGGCTAAGTACGAGGTTATCGATCAAGACCCTGTGTTCTCCAAGGTCGTCAGCTACTTCCGTGCCTCCGACTATTTGACCTGGTTGGGTGCAACAATTGCTGGCCCTGCATCATTAATCTTACTCGAAAAATACGAACCAGCAACAGGACGTCAGTTCAAAATGCCAAAGCCAATGTTCTTACGTGCTGGTGGACTGATTGGTTTTGCCACCGGTTTTTTCCTTGCTTACAACCAATCCACAAAAAGATTTTGGGGTGTTTCTGAAAACTCAAGAGAAGTTGAAAAGGATAGGTACGAAGTCAAGGCATTACTTGCAAAGGGTAGAAACCCTTACGGTTGTGATGAATCCACTCTGAACCCTTACATGCAAGATTTGTCTGCAAGATATTCTAAAAACTCGCAATTATTGATTGGTATTTTACCTTGGTTTAATTTTGTCTCGCATCCATATCACGGTGTTGATTTAAAAAAATATTATGAAGTTAGAGAAGGTGAAGAAAAGTGGGGTTTCAATCTAGTTCCTTTGGATCAAATCAAAGGTTTACCATAATTGAGTTTTTTTCCTTCTCTCTTTGTTTTCTATAATTTTATATGTTCATTATTTATTCATTTATTCATTTTATAAATATTTATATTATCTATTTATTACTTACAATACAACACATTTTATTTTATTTTATTTTATTTTATTTTATTTTATTTTATTTTACATTGCATTGTAATGCATTGTTTTGTTTCGTTATGCCGTTTTTTATCTTACTTTATTGTAATACTATTTTGCCAACATATTTTTTAAACGTAACTCCACCTGGCGGATTATGAACGTGATTTCCGTAATATACATTCCAGACATGATTCCACTGTTTAAGAAAATCGTATTTAATCCATGTTTCTTCCGTCAATACTTCTTTACTCCATTCATTGACCGCTCGGTCAAGTATCAAAAACCTGTAATATCCAATGTTATATCTGATTAACAGACCGTCATTTAAATCTTCAAAACCAGATTCTGCGTTTTTCAAATATCGTAACATTTCAACCAAGTTAAAATTTATGTACGATTTTTCAACAGATTGAACCAGCTCAATTAGTTTGGTAGATGTGAATGAGTATGTTGTATGATGATTAGTATTGAAGGAACAAAGACTTGCGCCAATCAAATCGGTTAAAAATTCCCAATCAGCTTCATGTATCTGTCCAGTTTTACCATAGCTTGACAATAACGTGCATAATTGATTCAATTTTTCATATTTTCCAAGTTTGTAAGGATTCATAAAATAGAGGAAACATATTAAATAAAATGTATCGGAATCAAATGGCACATTTCTAAAGTGATTTATTAAATCATTATTACCCGAATAGTTTAGTATATCATTGACAAGTATAAATCTATTCAAATTCTCATCATCCAACCCTTTCATTTCGTCAAGTAGGTTGCGTTTAACTTCCATATTCTTTGTCGTCAATTCCATATCCGGTATGGATACCAACCTGAAAGCGTAATTGGGTATATCCTCAAGTGTATTGGGTGGTGTAGGCAACTGATTTTTTTCATCTTGATACTTCAACATAGGCGAAATTCGATAGTGCTGAATGTTGTGTCTGAAATACACTTGATACCTATTTATTAAATCCAGTATTAAGTGTTTGAATTTGCTGTGTGATGTATTTCTAGAGTGATCAATTGTTCTGGGCTTCACACTATTAAGTTTGAATTTAGCGTAATCGCTATAAAATGTCTTAGAAATGTTAGGTACGAATGATGATCCACCTATCTCACTTAGTATTTGTCGTGGTAACGACATGTGTACATATATATGTAATCTATGATTATGGCTATTATACAGGGTGGATAACGACAAGAGAAGAAAAAAACTAATTAATAAACTATAACATTTCTTTCAAACAAAGAAAAAAAACCACAAAAACTTAAATCTCATTTAATCAGCTAATCAAATACTCACTGATGTAAGTAAACGCAATAGACGCAGTGTGTATAGCTTAACGAGCTTCAAACTGTACCATTCTCTTGGTTCTAGCCTTGTAAAGCACTCTGTGCCCACATTCCTTACATCTGACTGGTTCTTTCGGAGATAGTGTGAAATTGAATGCACATTGTGCGCAAATATACTTCACGCCAAAGTTCTTGATTGACTGGATACCACTAGCTGCGTTACCCAAGTTAGCGGCGGATGGCGGCACAAATCCTTCTCTCGACATGACTGTTGGTTGCTGTTAGAACCAGATTCAGGCAAACAGATGGAAGCAGGAAGAAGTAGAGGACGAAAAAACAGTTAAAATTTTCACTTTGGCCGTTACGTCAGCATTCACCGTTGTCTCCACGGGAGAAGCAAGATGGACATGGACATGAACTTGGACCTGTTGAGCCAGAGGTTGTGTTGACCAGCTACAGGACAAGGACCAACCCCTGTTCTACTGCCCAGAGCCTCATCTTTTTCCCACGGCATACCCTGTATATAGCTTTTCACGATCATCTTTCTTTGAGCCGTTTTCCTATTCCTAGCCATATTTTCCAGCTTGCAATTCAGATATTTCCAGATTCAGTGTCTGGTATTAGAATAAATTAAGCTATGCAAATTTCGGACCTATCATGCTAATACCCTTTCATTTAACAAATATGCGTCACTTTGGGCTGCTGAGGCCTTTTTTGAGGCATGTTCATATACGAAGTCGATTTAAGCCAGTTAGCATATTAGAATCGAAACACACAACAATTCCAAACCACAAACCCTCACAATTATTGAAGTCGAATAGTCTTGATGAACACCAATCATCAGAATTAGATCTTCTTGATTCTCTACAAGCATCTATCATCTCAAAGTTAAAATCTGTCACAGTTGTCAAATCAAACACAAATAATTTAGATTTATCCTTGGTTAATGCGGAATTATCAACTAGACCCACATTGTCGAAAATTCAAAAACATATACTGCATCAGTCTAAAGTTTTGGTATCATCTACAGACCACTCAATTTATGATTATGCTAAATTCAAAATTTTAAATCTGCATGATAATAAATTGAAGGACAATAATGTCTATGAATACAAATATAACTTACTCAATGATTATAACTCAATACTGGAATTGAATCAATTAAACTCCTTTGTACATAGTCTAACATCATATAATTACATCAATTCAAATGAGCTGATTAAACATTTTCTTAAAAATAGAATAATCAATTCAAACAGCATTGAAGATCAACATATGTTGAGGAACAATCAACAATTATCATATTCCTTGATAAATTTTTTCACCAGATCATTGAAGAGTTCAGATTCACTAACACTTCATAAGATACTGCGTACTATAGATGGATGGGATACTCATTCACTAAATATTTTACTAAAAAATTCATATAGTAACCTTAACAGTCCATGCGTTAAATTAAACTTTCTTGATTCGGTAATATCAAAATTCTTAAATGATGAAATACCCCTTAACAAAACTTCAATTTACCTCATTTATATGTATGTCCAGAAAAATTCCCATTTAACTTGCTACAATCTCACAAAACTAAAATACGCACTACAAGAGTTCATGCAAAAAACTAAAATAATAAATACTAGTCAAATCACTTCCTTATTTTATGATGACCTCTTCAACTCTTTGAACTTGATGAAAAAATATAAAGTGGACAAAAGTTTGATTGATTTTTTAATAGATGATTCAATTAAAACAATCAACTTGATCCCCAAGTATAAAAGGAATTCACAACTAAATATCACACATGAGAATTTCTCAATAAAAACAATCAGAAAAACATTTTTAACCACGAAATATAGGGACTCAAATTCTTTTAATTCCTTTATATCGTCGCAGTTGATAGTTTCAGATTGGAGACGTGCGTGGGATTTTTCAGTCTCACCATTGAAGCTTTTGGCTGATAATATTACTGAACCAATTGATGATACTAGAAAGCATGAACTGTTAAGGCAAAATTGTCCAGCTAAATTCTCAAATTTTGGTAAAGCTTTCAATTATAATAGAAAGTCCCTAATCAATTCAATTAATGGTACACTTGGATACAGACTACTACACCACTTAAGTTCAATATCGAATTGGGAATTGTTTATAAGAGCATTAAATGAGTTAAACCGTATAGGAAACAACAAATTACATTGGAACGTTTATTACGTTTCACTGAAGCATTTACTAGATGTGAATTTAGAGAAAACACATTTGAATCAATGGCAGTATCTGATTTTGGTTAAATATCTTATCAATAATTCACTAAATTCAAAACTAGGTCCTTATAAACGATGGGATATAATGTTCAAAACATTACAATCTAAAATTGATAATATTTTCAAAACATCATTTAATGATCATGGTAATGCTAGTCGATGGTTAGAAACGGTACGTTTGGCGAGGGCCAAATGTGAAGATAATGATGATAAGCTTCTTTATGATTCTTATTTTATTCAAAATAAAGAAGTTGATGCTTCTCATGAAAATATTGACCATAATTTAATATCACCAGACTTATCCATGGTAACACAGTTTGAATTGCAACTTCTCAAAGAATTATCTAAAATGAAAGTTCTTGATACCATGGATAAAATCAAGACTGAATATGAGGCTTATACTGAATATTGGGATTCGAAAAATTTGAATCATAATGACGTTTTACAAAATTATCATTTGGGATTCATAAATGAGAATTATAAATTTGATAAGATCAAGTGGGAAAAAGTCATCGAACAACCAGCTGAAATGTCACTACCTTATGTTGATATATATGATGACATGAAAGTGAAACGTTTACGAAAAATTAACGACTATATTCATAGCGAAGGTGATCAATTGACTGGTCTATCAAATAACTCAGAAAAGTATATTGCCAAAAAGATCTCAGCCTCTGAAAAAGGGCCGGTAAAGTCATTCATTAACATCGATGCAAGAAGCTCCTTGAATAATGTTTTACCCAATGACTGGATTGATATAGTCTATCAGAAGTGTCTCAACGCTTGGTTGGTTGATCGAATAACTGGAAAAAACCAGGCCTGAGTTTGGATATTGGTACCGCTGTATGTAATTATGAATTGTAATTTTGATTCTTTAATTTTGATTCTTTAATTTTATTTATTTACGACGAATCTTAGATTTGTTTCATTAAACGAATGAAATTAAAGCCAATAGCTGCACTTGAAGAATTATTGATAGATACTAACATTGATTTAAGGTGGTGAAAGGTATAACAATTTCTTAAGGGAGCTTTTGCCTACTTTGATGTACTTTTTCTTTCGTTGTCTTTCTAAGAACCACCTATTGGTAGCAAAAAATTTAAATATCTCACCCAATGACTATGGCGTTCCACTACAGCAGATGTTACTTTTGACTTTGCTTTTCACCATGTTGGAAACACTTAATGTAGATGCGGTTGCAGTTGCAGGAAAAATGCAACGACTACGCAAATACAAGAGTGAGTCCAAGTCAAAATTTTGAAGTGCAAATGTATTTACATGGTAAATTGGAAAAATATTCCAAGATTGATTTCAAATGTGCTTCTAATTGTTTCTTGCATTCTTAGTACTACTCAGCTGTATGCCAGTTTAATTTTACATGGGACAGATAAGTTGCTATTCCTACTTTAATATATGGTATTGAAAGTTTTGATAATCTACTTGAATTATGCTGCGTTTAAGCATGTAATTTTACCTTCTATAGCATTTTTCGAAAACAAATCAACTCTAAAATGGACATGGTATCACCAATTATAGCTAACATAACTTATTTTTTATATAACTTATCTCCTCATAAGCTTTCACCACTAAAATTCAAAAATGTCGGCTCAGTTTCCGTGGTTTTCACCAGACACGTATTTGTATCAATAGCACGTATTTTTTCCCACGTTATCATTTAGGTAAACAATTACCTAGATTTAATTAAATGATTATACATTGTCTGGATATTTGCTACAAATTTGAAGTTCTCCTAAACTATTTTACAAAACTTCTTTCTCAATTGCGTTATAATTTTTAACAATTGCATGATTTTTCCACGCCCGACCAAGAATACAAAGCTTTGCGTCGCTTTTTAATATAACCTAATACCTGGAGTATTGCAAAAAAAATATTCACTAAAATAATATTGATTCAATAAGCACCACCAGTTTTATTTGAAGTCCATTAGAACCCTCTATGTTTGTCCTAGCTCCCTAAAAGTTTAATTAATACCTATTTTGCGATTTCTGATGCGGAAGCAAGATACTAAAAAACCAAACAACAAGCTTAAATGTCAAGATGTCCATAATTACAAAAAAGACACAATAAAAAAAGTAGGTAAATGTATTAAAAAACTGTGCTTTATAAAAAAATTATATAATATTTATCGTATCAGATGGTATCAAAAAATTCGAACTTAATGTATGGTAAAAATGAGTATATGGGCATAAAAATGTCTTAAAAATGGTACCGGTTCACAGACGTCACGGAAAAATTAATATAAGTATAAATTAAATGTTTGCAAATATGGATGTATGAGGTGACAGAAAAAGGCCACCTTAATAAAAATGTTTGAAATAAAATGTACGATTAGCTAGTTTTTTTCTGAGTACCAATTTTGTTATCACCAGCTTGCTTCTGGAAAATCGTTGTGTCCTTTTCGTGTCTTGGCTTTGGAATCAATGACATTGGATTCATCAACTTAGAAATGTATCCAAACGGATTGTATCCGGCAACTCTGAAAAAGTAGTAACCTGCCAACATGAATCCAACATTCGCAATGATGTAAATCCATGCAATACCGAAATCTCTCCAATGCTGACTCCATTTGATACCATATTGTAAAACAACCTGTTCTTGCATCGTGTATGGACAGTACTGACAGTTGACATCCGCTTCTGGGTTTCTCAAGTATCCTCCGTTACGGTTGATGTACTCATCAAAGTATGCACCACATGTTTCTCCTTGTGGTGGATCAACAATGCTCAACTCACTGTAAGCACAAACTAACTTTCTGTTGTGTAAAATAGGACCAACGAACGCTTGAACAAAATATGTGAATGGTGACGCAACGTACATGAATGACCAGAATCTTGGTGAATATCTCTTTGGATTCAAAATACCACAGAACAACAACATCGCAGCAAACAAATTCGAGTTGATCATAGAAGCCGATGGAACATCTGGTGAGAAATACAAAATGGCTAGACCATAAGTACAGTAGTAAATTGGGAAAATCAAAACATTGATGAAGAAGAAGAAACCTGCCTTGTCTGCATCTCCCGAGTATCTTGGTGGCCAGTAGTAACAAACATAAATGAAAAATTGACAAATAGTGGACCAGAAAATTTCAAGGATCGTGTGACACAAAAGTAGACATGACCAGTGGAAAGTGTTTGACAATGCTTCTCTGACTTCATACAACTCTCTAGTGTCGTACGCAAAAACGTGACATTGGTTAATCATAGCAACAGAAATCAACAACAACATGAAAACAGACGAGAACGCACCTTGGGCACCACCAATACTGTGGTCCATACCAACATACGACAATCCGACGAACAACGCACATGAAACACACTCTAAGAACTTGGCTCTGATATACACTGGTGATCTCCAAAATTGTGTGTAAGTTCTTCTCAAAACATACCAAAATTGTCTGTCGTAGGATGTGGCATACTTAGCAGTCAAATCACCAGCTGATGTATTTTCTGGTCTCTTTGGTAGTTCCGCATGTAAGTATTCAATGTCCTTTGTAACCTGTGCACATTCAGGAGAATTGTTCCATAATTCGGCCCAGTCTTGCGCAGCAGATGCTGTAGCACCGGCACCAATACAGTTCAAAATATATTCTGCTGGATTCTCGTTAGGATGACACTTGACACCAGAATGACCCTCAAAATATTGTAACAAAACGTGTGAGTTTGGTCCAATATCACCAAAGTAAACTGTCTTACCACCTTTCTTCAATAAAAGCAATCTGTCGAAAACCTCAAACAATGTAGCCGATGGTTGATGAATGGTACACAAAATAGCTTGACCAGAGTCCGCAAGCGCTCTCATGAACTGGACAATCGACCATGATGATTCAGAATCTAAACCTGACGTTGGTTCATCCAAGAATAATAACAATGATGGTCTGGCAACTAACTCTGTCGCAATCGATAACTTCTTTCTCTGTTCGACGTTCAAACCTCTACCAATCTTACCAACCATAGCTTCTGCATACTTATCCATACCTAAACAGTTGATGATCTTTTCAACGTACTCATATTTCTCTGCTGATGAAACATCCTTTGGTTGTCTCAAGTCGGCTGCAAATCTTAACGATTCTCTAACCGAATATTCTGCCATATGTAAATCTTGTTGTTGCACGTAACCTGTTCTTCTCTTAAATGATGAATCCAATGGTCTACCGTTAACTAACATATCACCAGTAATCGTACCGAACGAAATTCTCTGTGCCAAAACATTCAATAATGTGGTCTTACCTGCACCCGACTCACCCATCAATGCTGTCATAGTACCTGGCTTAACATAACCTTGAATAGAACATAGCAATTGTCTGGTGGCTCCATCGTACGGAATAATGTAGTCCAAGTTCTTCCACGAAAATATATCTGCTTCTGTAATAATCTTTTCCAAGTCTGCATTAGGACCGTTCAAGGCAAGCATCATTTCATCTCTAGTAGCAACCTTACCATCCCAGTCCTCACCATTCGAGGTGTCTGGTAAACAACCTCTCTTGAATAAAAGTAAATCTCCTCCACCTTCAACATTCTTGATGTATTCTGACATAAAAACGTTCAATCCAATATAACCGACAGTCCAACATAGATTGATACCCCAGTATTTCCAGACGTTGTGCCATCTAATATCAAACGCCTTGTATAAGTAGTCATCTCCAAAAACCCAATCACGTCCTGCAACCGATCCGGCAACACTACAAATTTGATTTGCCAATGATGTGTTTTCATAACCTGGACCCGATGGAATCAAATTATGACACTCCATGTGTCTTCCGTGGAATTCGTTACCCATCAACGAGTAGAAACAGTAAAACATAGGATTCAAGTAATGAATCCATTTAATCCAATGATGCATTTGAGGTAATGGTAGCACAAATCCCGCATACACACACATCATCAAAACCCATAAACCACCAATCGCATGCGCAGTGGTACCATCCTTTGTGACAGTCGCAACACACTTGAAAGTAAATGACATACATTGTTGAATAGTCAACAAGAACAACAAGTACATGAAGAACGCACCTGCTTCGTGCTTTAAGTTAGGCATCCAATATGTTGTCAATGCTAAAATAACAACTGCAACCAGCTTTGTTGGGAATTCTGTAATAATTTCTTGTAAGGCTTCCGCCGACAAATGATACATGGAATACGACTTTTGCTTCACCAAAATGTTTCTGGTTGAGAACGAATTAGCAATTTCAGCTAACGAAGTAACCGAACAGAAAAGCAACACATAGAATAAAATACCACCACGAGAATATGCACCATTTGTAGATTTTGGAATATGGTAGTACATGGAACCGACAACAAACCCCTTGGTAACGAAAGACGACACATAAACAATAGTATATGTAAAATTACCCTTAGTTCTTTGGAATCCTCTCAGCATCAAGTAGTACAATTGCGACCAATAAGTAACCATGAATTGTGACTTTTGTCTGTTACCTCTTTGTTTTCTTTGTTTGTTAACAAAGTCCAATCTAGTTCTTGTTTCTTCACCATTATGAGTAGCATTGAATTCATCAAGTTCACTCATCAACTGGGCATATTCTGGGGAGTTGATCCAGTACTCGGCAAATTCATCTGACGACTCTGGAACTTTACCTTCAAAACCGGGTTGCACCTGTCTGGATGACGGAGATGTGACGGCTGTCAAGAATTCTGGCGCTGTCATTCTGCTTGGTTTCATGTAACCCATCTTTTCAAAGTATGACACACCAACAGTTGCTGGACCCCAGAAAATTTGTCTACCCTTGTAAAGCACAGACACCTTATCGAACAACTCATAAATGTTTTGACCCGCCTGGTAAATAGCAACAAACGCTGAACAACCCAACATGTTTGTAGCAGTTCTTAAACATTGTGTGAATTCCAACGCAGTCGACGCATCCAAACCTCTAGTTGCATTATCGAAACAGTAAACGGATGCGTTCAAAGCTAACGCTTCAACAATAGAAACTCTCTTTCTTTCACCACCAGACACACCTCTGACGAAATCGTTACCAACTCTTGTAGCATATGTGTGGGTTAAACCAAACACGGTACACCATAACTGTTATAATTAAAAGTCATATGTTAGTATTCATGAAACTGAAAGTAGAATAAAATGTATTGAAATAAAATGAATTGAAATAAGATAAAATAAGATAAAATAAAATAAAAAAACAAAACAAATTCAATGGCAATTGCACCAATAGTACTTACTTTAAGCATGTTGTCAACATATTCTTCTCTTGACATGTTGTCGATTCTCTTTTGAGGTGTCTTACATCTCAAGGCCAATTGAATGGTCTCCTTCACGGTAATATATGGGAAATGGAAATCTAATTCCGGATTGTACACAACATAACCCTTATACTTTTGCATCATTTCTTCTTGGTCTAATCCGTCATATGAAAATGTACCTTCCACTTTGGTAAAGTTCTCGATTTCACCAGCAACGGATTTTAGTAATGAGGAACAACCTGCACCAGGCTTACCCAAACACAAAACCATCTCTCCAGGTTCTAAAACACCAACAAAACTATCAATAATTTTTCTCTGTGGACGGTTATCCTTCTTGAAATATTTCCAGAACTGAAGATATTCAAGAGACATTTCTGTGACTGAGGGACCATGTGCAGCAGATGCATCCACACCCCAACAGGTGACATCTCTAAATGCAACACCCGCATTTGCAGATTCAATACCCTGTTCTGCAGAACGATCACGCAAATATTTCAAAAGCAGTTCTAAGTCGAAATGCTCTTTGTTGATTTCAAAATGATCCATATCTTTTTTAGTCTTTGTTGATAGAACTCTAGCAAGGGACGCAACACGATCCATACCCTCTTGTGTGGACAAGATACGTGTGATATGCTGGGACAAGTTTTCAGCATTACCTTGACCTTCAGGATCTTCTAGCGGGTTAAACTTTTGAACATCTGGGCTTTCAGAGTCAATACTTCTAGTATCATCATTGCTATGATTTTCGTTTGTTTTCTCCATTTTAAGATACCAACAAAAAGAATAGAAATGTAAATTATCAGCAAATGACAATAACTAAAAACAAGTTATGGATTGCCAATCAATTGCTGTCAGCTAGAAATAAAAAACAAAAGCAGTAGCAAAAAAAAGCATTACAGAATGGTGATTTAAAAGTAAAAATTGGGAACTGGTAAATATTTAAGCAATACAGTGAGTTCTTTTTCTTTTCTAGCAGCTGCAGCCTCTGCCAGCCTTGGGAAACGCAACACACTCTAAAGTCAACACAGAAACAACCAGGTAGCCAAAACTCTTTGCGCAACACGCGGCAAAGCCTGAAAGTCGGTATTTCGACAAAGCGAGTTTTCATGTTGCGTGCATACAAAGCTTCTCCAACACATGGGGGCATTGTATAATATCGCAAAATGGCCGCTGGTATGCATACCATATAGTCTAGTAGCCCCTCGGCCCCAGAAACAACATGGATGTAGCACTGAGTACAGCAGCAGACCCACGAACGGGTACTCAGTGTCTGCACTTGCCGACATCAACAACTCCGAGCAGCCTACGCCCTCGGCAGTGGAGGCGCAAGCCGGCCTAGTCTACCGGTGTCGGCGCTGACAACCTCACATTCGGGGCGAGGGTGTGAACCCTTTCGCCGTGGTTGCTTTGCGGCACATGGTGCCACCTCCTTTTGATCTAAACTGCTACCATCCTGGCTATCCTGTATGATACAGGCGTATACTATCTTGACATTTTAAGCCGGTGAGCTAATTAGCAGTTCATTGTGTAGTCTAGTTATAGTCTAGGTGCAGCTTCTGGGTAGTCTCTGTAAGTTTTTTGTTTGTTTTACGACTAACATTGCCACATAGACATCATGGGTCCCAACTACTTAAATACTACATGTCTTGCCCTTTTTTTTTCTTACTACCCATTGCAAATGACAACCTATTCGTAAGTTTTTGTGTAAATTATTTTATTTTATTCACATCCACACAATCCGCTTAAATGACAACCACCCTGAATGAATCGTACGTAAAATGAACAAAGGTAATAACTCAAATTGATAGCTACGGTTTTTTTTGATTTCGTTCGCAATTTTTTTGACTAGTTGAAAGGATCACATTGATTGCAGTTGTGTGCGTGACCAGAATAATCATCATCAAACAAAGGAGTGTTTTTTTTTGACAATAACGTGTGACACACTTGCCAGGTATTTAGAACTATCAAGTTTTCGATTCAGTGTTACAACTATAATTTTTTTACTGCATTTGCAGCAACAATTAGATAGTCTCTTTCATTTGGTTGTCAAGTAGTATTGCTAATTGCATGAAGTGATATTTCTGAAAACGCCAGGCATACTAACATAGGATTGGAAAAAAATGACTAAAATTTGCAATTGTCGATCAAGTAGAATCTTTTTCACTGATTTAGGCTCGTTTACAGATGATGATTCTTTTGATGTGGGATGGCAACTATTTGTATTCGCTGCTATCTTTTCGATTTCCTACAACAGAAACCAAAAAAATCGCCGCTGCATTACGTGTTTCACAAATTCATGCTCCGAAATAAAATGTGAAGATGAAACTATCTACTCACGTGAGAAATACTGGGTGATTTGTCGGAATGACACAAATTCGGTGTCGACTCAGAGAGTAATTTTCTAGTAGACTGCGCTAAACGGAAAAAAATAGGCAATGGCGTTACGAGTTAAGCTGGAAATTTTAAAAAAATATAAAATGTGTATTGAAAGAATAATGTTTATAAAAAAGTCTGGTATAAAAATTGTATAGCTCAAAAAATAATGTGTATATATATGTGGGTCAAAACTCAACTGTGTTTAATAAAACGTTATTAGTGTATTAATGTGCTGTGAAAAAAATGAAAAAAATAGTAAGAACCTTGCACTCAAAGTCGAAAAAACTCAAACAACTTAATTAGTTTTCTTCTGAGTACCAATTTTGTTATCACCAGCTTGCTTCTGGAAAATCGTTGTGTCCTTTTCGTGTCTTGGCTTTGGAATCAATGACATTGGATTCATCAACTTAGAAATGTATCCAAACGGATTGTATCCGGCAACTCTGAAAAAGTAGTAACCTGCCAACATGAATCCAACATTCGCAATGATGTAAATCCATGCAATACCGAAATCTCTCCAATGCTGACTCCATTTGATACCATATTGTAAAACAACCTGTTCTTGCATCGTGTATGGACAGTACTGACAGTTGACATCCGCTTCTGGGTTTCTCAAGTATCCTCCGTTACGGTTGATGTACTCATCAAAGTATGCACCACATGTTTCTCCTTGTGGTGGATCAACAATGCTCAACTCACTGTAAGCACAAACTAACTTTCTGTTGTGTAAAATAGGACCAACGAACGCTTGAACAAAATATGTGAATGGTGACGCAACGTACATGAATGACCAGAATCTTGGTGAATATCTCTTTGGATTCAAAATACCACAGAACAACAACATCGCAGCAAACAAATTCGAGTTGATCATAGAAGCCGATGGAACATCTGGTGAGAAATACAAAATGGCTAGACCATAAGTACAGTAGTAAATTGGGAAAATCAAAACATTGATGAAGAAGAAGAAACCTGCCTTGTCTGCATCTCCCGAGTATCTTGGTGGCCAGTAGTAACAAACATAAATGAAAAATTGACAAATAGTGGACCAGAAAATTTCAAGGATCGTGTGACACAAAAGTAGACATGACCAGTGGAAAGTGTTTGACAATGCTTCTCTGACTTCATACAACTCTCTAGTGTCGTACGCAAAAACGTGACATTGGTTAATCATAGCAACAGAAATCAACAACAACATGAAAACAGACGAGAACGCACCTTGGGCACCACCAATACTGTGGTCCATACCAACATACGACAATCCGACGAACAACGCACATGAAACACACTCTAAGAACTTGGCTCTGATATACACTGGTGATCTCCAAAATTGTGTGTAAGTTCTTCTCAAAACATACCAAAATTGTCTGTCGTAGGATGTGGCATACTTAGCAGTCAAATCACCAGCTGATGTATTTTCTGGTCTCTTTGGTAGTTCCGCATGTAAGTATTCAATGTCCTTTGTAACCTGTGCACATTCAGGAGAATTGTTCCATAATTCGGCCCAGTCTTGCGCAGCAGATGCTGTAGCACCGGCACCAATACAGTTCAAAATATATTCTGCTGGATTCTCGTTAGGATGACACTTGACACCAGAATGACCCTCAAAATATTGTAACAAAACGTGTGAGTTTGGTCCAATATCACCAAAGTAAACTGTCTTACCACCTTTCTTCAATAAAAGCAATCTGTCGAAAACCTCAAACAATGTAGCCGATGGTTGATGAATGGTACACAAAATAGCTTGACCAGAGTCCGCAAGCGCTCTCATGAACTGGACAATCGACCATGATGATTCAGAATCTAAACCTGACGTTGGTTCATCCAAGAATAATAACAATGATGGTCTGGCAACTAACTCTGTCGCAATCGATAACTTCTTTCTCTGTTCGACGTTCAAACCTCTACCAATCTTACCAACCATAGCTTCTGCATACTTATCCATACCTAAACAGTTGATGATCTTTTCAACGTACTCATATTTCTCTGCTGATGAAACATCCTTTGGTTGTCTCAAGTCGGCTGCAAATCTTAACGATTCTCTAACCGAATATTCTGCCATATGTAAATCTTGTTGTTGCACGTAACCTGTTCTTCTCTTAAATGATGAATCCAATGGTCTACCGTTAACTAACATATCACCAGTAATCGTACCGAACGAAATTCTCTGTGCCAAAACATTCAATAATGTGGTCTTACCTGCACCCGACTCACCCATCAATGCTGTCATAGTACCTGGCTTAACATAACCTTGAATAGAACATAGCAATTGTCTGGTGGCTCCATCGTACGGAATAATGTAGTCCAAGTTCTTCCACGAAAATATATCTGCTTCTGTAATAATCTTTTCCAAGTCTGCATTAGGACCGTTCAAGGCAAGCATCATTTCATCTCTAGTAGCAACCTTACCATCCCAGTCCTCACCATTCGAGGTGTCTGGTAAACAACCTCTCTTGAATAAAAGTAAATCTCCTCCACCTTCAACATTCTTGATGTATTCTGACATAAAAACGTTCAATCCAATATAACCGACAGTCCAACATAGATTGATACCCCAGTATTTCCAGACGTTGTGCCATCTAATATCAAACGCCTTGTATAAGTAGTCATCTCCAAAAACCCAATCACGTCCTGCAACCGATCCGGCAACACTACAAATTTGATTTGCCAATGATGTGTTTTCATAACCTGGACCCGATGGAATCAAATTATGACACTCCATGTGTCTTCCGTGGAATTCGTTACCCATCAACGAGTAGAAACAGTAAAACATAGGATTCAAGTAATGAATCCATTTAATCCAATGATGCATTTGAGGTAATGGTAGCACAAATCCCGCATACACACACATCATCAAAACCCATAAACCACCAATCGCATGCGCAGTGGTACCATCCTTTGTGACAGTCGCAACACACTTGAAAGTAAATGACATACATTGTTGAATAGTCAACAAGAACAACAAGTACATGAAGAACGCACCTGCTTCGTGCTTTAAGTTAGGCATCCAATATGTTGTCAATGCTAAAATAACAACTGCAACCAGCTTTGTTGGGAATTCTGTAATAATTTCTTGTAAGGCTTCCGCCGACAAATGATACATGGAATACGACTTTTGCTTCACCAAAATGTTTCTGGTTGAGAACGAATTAGCAATTTCAGCTAACGAAGTAACCGAACAGAAAAGCAACACATAGAATAAAATACCACCACGAGAATATGCACCATTTGTAGATTTTGGAATATGGTAGTACATGGAACCGACAACAAACCCCTTGGTAACGAAAGACGACACATAAACAATAGTATATGTAAAATTACCCTTAGTTCTTTGGAATCCTCTCAGCATCAAGTAGTACAATTGCGACCAATAAGTAACCATGAATTGTGACTTTTGTCTGTTACCTCTTTGTTTTCTTTGTTTGTTAACAAAGTCCAATCTAGTTCTTGTTTCTTCACCATTATGAGTAGCATTGAATTCATCAAGTTCACTCATCAACTGGGCATATTCTGGGGAGTTGATCCAGTACTCGGCAAATTCATCTGACGACTCTGGAACTTTACCTTCAAAACCGGGTTGCACCTGTCTGGATGACGGAGATGTGACGGCTGTCAAGAATTCTGGCGCTGTCATTCTGCTTGGTTTCATGTAACCCATCTTTTCAAAGTATGACACACCAACAGTTGCTGGACCCCAGAAAATTTGTCTACCCTTGTAAAGCACAGACACCTTATCGAACAACTCATAAATGTTTTGACCCGCCTGGTAAATAGCAACAAACGCTGAACAACCCAACATGTTTGTAGCAGTTCTTAAACATTGTGTGAATTCCAACGCAGTCGACGCATCCAAACCTCTAGTTGCATTATCGAAACAGTAAACGGATGCGTTCAAAGCTAACGCTTCAACAATAGAAACTCTCTTTCTTTCACCACCAGACACACCTCTGACGAAATCGTTACCAACTCTTGTAGCATATGTGTGGGTTAAACCAAACACGGTACACCATAACTGTTATAATTAAAAGTCATATGTTAGTATTCATGAAACTGAAAGTAGAATAAAATGTATTGAAATAAAATGAATTGAAATAAGATAAAATAAGATAAAATAAAATAAAAAAACAAAACAAATTCAATGGCAATTGCACCAATAGTACTTACTTTAAGCATGTTGTCAACATATTCTTCTCTTGACATGTTGTCGATTCTCTTTTGAGGTGTCTTACATCTCAAGGCCAATTGAATGGTCTCCTTCACGGTAATATATGGGAAATGGAAATCTAATTCCGGATTGTACACAACATAACCCTTATACTTTTGCATCATTTCTTCTTGGTCTAATCCGTCATATGAAAATGTACCTTCCACTTTGGTAAAGTTCTCGATTTCACCAGCAACGGATTTTAGTAATGAGGAACAACCTGCACCAGGCTTACCCAAACACAAAACCATCTCTCCAGGTTCTAAAACACCAACAAAACTATCAATAATTTTTCTCTGTGGACGGTTATCCTTCTTGAAATATTTCCAGAACTGAAGATATTCAAGAGACATTTCTGTGACTGAGGGACCATGTGCAGCAGATGCATCCACACCCCAACAGGTGACATCTCTAAATGCAACACCCGCATTTGCAGATTCAATACCCTGTTCTGCAGAACGATCACGCAAATATTTCAAAAGCAGTTCTAAGTCGAAATGCTCTTTGTTGATTTCAAAATGATCCATATCTTTTTTAGTCTTTGTTGATAGAACTCTAGCAAGGGACGCAACACGATCCATACCCTCTTGTGTGGACAAGATACGTGTGATATGCTGGGACAAGTTTTCAGCATTACCTTGACCTTCAGGATCTTCTAGCGGGTTAAACTTTTGAACATCTGGGCTTTCAGAGTCAATACTATCAGTATCATTACTATGATTTTCAGTTGGTTTCTCCATTTTGAGATATTAAATTTCTATTAATTTTAATGTTTTTTTGGATTTTGCTGTTTTGTTTTTTTTTTATTTTTGGATATATTAATATAATTAATAATAAATGTATAAGAATGAATTCGAATCAATGAAATTAATTCTAGGTGTAAATAAAGTACGACAACGAATTGATCAACAAATAAAATAGTATTTTAAATAGTTGGTATCACAAATTAACTAACTGATTGAAATAAGAAATTAAATCAATAAGTAATAGATGTTAATCAATTGCTGTTAACAAAAGAGTAGAGAAATAAAGTAAAAGGAAAAAAGAATTAAGATAGTATAAACAATAGCACAATATACTTACACTGGGAAGGGGGATTGGTGAATATTTAAACGGAGCAGAGGAGATTTATTATCTGTTGGACCAAAAGTAGCGAGTTTTCCGTAATTGTAGAAACAACAATACTACTCCGTTTACAAATACAAACAAACCTCAGCACGCGGCTTGAGCGAATTTTTTATGTTCACTTGAGAGCGGGATAAACGCTATTGCGAGAAATACGTGGTAGGAATCGAGGTGAGCCACTACGAGCCACTCAGCTCAAAAGAGTCGCAGTAACAGCTGGGTACATTGGGTGGAGAATTGGGCACAAAAGGCACTAAATAGCGCACTTGTCTCCTCTCTCATCGATCGAGGGGAAGGCTTTACTGTTTCCGGATGTGTATACTATATTACCGATGTAAACACTACTCACGCGCTATTTCAAAGGCACGGAAGAGACAGGCTATTTCACGCTGACATAGCCTGCCAAGCATCAGCTGGATGAAAGGAAAGAAGAGGACCAGTGGGGAGTGGTAATCCCTTGTAACGTCTTGCAATTGAGTCAGTTGACTGGCTCCACTTGCGCTGGATGCCACGAAGAACAAATTTGAAGGAAAGGGGGAGGGGGGTAGCTGCATTTGAGCAAGTAGAGCTGGAGTAAAATCAACCTGCAATTGCAGGGTTACTATTATTAACTACTGCTGCTTTTCTCCTCTGGGGTGGTATGATGGGTTGAGTGAGCAGAAGCAGGGCTGACACGTCACTTCCAGACGAACCGGGTGCTGGACGTCTTCTCGGCGCACACAGAAAACTTCGTGCCGACACTCTGGCGAGAAGGACGGCAATAGTTTCGCTGTCGGTGAACAAATAGCCTATTGTGACTTTTTCTAGCCTATCCGCTCTTTTCTTTTTCCAATGACGTATATGATTTGAGAAATTATACATTACACGCTGTATGCCGAGCACTATTTTATACCCCTTTGCTATCTCTCCATACAATATGATAGTATAGCTGTTTATGGAAGTGTTATTGATAATACTGCCTGGAACCAGCAAAAATATGTAATCGGTGTCACTCACTCGCTGGACATTAGATTTAGGTTTAAATTTTCTTTTTTTTTGTTTTTTTTAAATACCTATTTGTTTAAAAGATGTAACCAAGCCATTACAAAGCGGAGTTGGCAACAAGTCATGCATTTTGAGAATTTCGTACTGATATATTATGCGCATTTTTTTTATTTTACTAGCTCTACGTTATCCCAAAGCAAAATCTTACAGAAAGTTTAACATATCACGGGTGTATTTGACTACTTGAAGCAATGTATAAATCACACTAAATGACTGTTTTTCACTTGATTTCCTAATAGCAGGCATAATCTAACAGCAATTTTAAAATTGTTACGTAATATATATACACGTGGAGACGTACGTAAGTACTACCTATAGCCACAAATGGGTTTGCGCCTACACGGAAACCGGCATAGTGCACCAAAGCCTGGAAGTAAAAGCGGCTCGATTAGGTGCTGTATCTTTCCGTGAGCAGCGGTGCACCAGTTTGTCGACCCACCGACGCGACGCGTAACGCGTGAGGCGCAAAGCGCAAAGAGCACCATCGCCAGAACTTTTTTTCCGACGAGCTTCCCGACGCGTAACGCACGGCCTACCGTTTCACTCCTGGAAATCCTCCATTCCCCGGTTATTTATACACATAAATACATGCATCCAGAAATTTTGGGTTAGCTGTTAATAATAGATGGTGATGCCTATTTTTAGAACGCCCGGCTTAATATATACACAAAGCTTCTTTGTGGTTCGTAAATATCTGGAATCTGGTATCATCTTCAGCATCATCGCTGGAAGTGACAACACAAATGGGAGATATCTTCGAAATGTTTTCGGTGATAAACCTTATCGGAAATCCCCACCAATAAGATTAGCTGTCTTTGTAGAAAAAAATACTAAACGGTGAAGTCTTCATCATTCATATGGCTTTTCCTAGAAGGGTAATCTTATGAGAAGCAATTTGGGATCAAATATCACGGCAACAAAAGAACAAACGACGGAATTTTCAAGCTTTGCTGTGCTTGTGCATAAGCCTACCTGAGCTTACTTTCGATTTTAATGTGGAGCGATCTGCAATATATTGTCGTCCGTTGAGAGTGGCTACAACAAGAGATGTTGAGCAAATTGCCAAACACAGTGAAACCTGATTTTTTGCCGACACTCCCCTCTGAAGTTATCTATCTAACACCAATACAACCTACAATTTCCTTACTAAGTGTACACATAACTTGTAATCCTATTTTTCTGTAGTTTTCGAAAAACCGTAAAAACTGGAGACCTCCAGAAATAATTCTCGAGTACCGAGAAATAAAAAGTTCCAAGCAGTCCTTTGAATTAATTGGTGGTTACAACTTGCTTCACTGATCTCACTCACAACCAGGTTTTCCTTCTCTCGCGATCAATTTTCTCTTTTTGGCTTAGCTCACTCTGGCAAAAGCTGCTGTTTCACACTGCTTAATTTTAACTTCTTCAAGTTTCTAGGATTTGTTATTAGAAGTTTTACCCTAGGGACTCATTTGCACTCAACGGTCTAAGTCCGGTTTTCAGTTCTCTCTTCACCTTCACCGTATTTTGCGTCTATACCCTACTTACAAGAAGTAATACTACAAATAATCTCTTCAGTTGACCAAATACCTCCAGAGAAAAGAATCATAATTTCTTTTATTTGTTTGATTTGGTTTAATTTGATCTGATTCACTTTGCCTTGAGTTGATTTGACTTGTTTCGATTTATTTACTTCTGTTGTACTTAGTTCGGATAGAGTAACGTCACTAAAAAATTAATTCAATTCACTTCAATTCAATTCAATTCACTTCAATTCAATTCAATTCAATTCAATTCAATTCAATTCAATTCAATACAGTATAACAGAATACAATACAATACCTGTTTTTTACACACACTATTTTCTACTATTACTTATTTTTCAACTTCATTTTCTGATTCGACGTTCTACTTGCATTATTATTTTGGTTTTTATTCTTGGTTTACGCCTTTCTTTTACTTGTATTTTTTCATCAAAACGTGACACGTTTTTTTATAAATATCAATTGCTTCCTCTATTTACTCATTTGTCAAACTTCAATTTTAAAAAAGAAATTCTGAATTTTTTGGTTTCGACTTTTTTTGGACAGGTCTCAAATAGAAATTTATACCTCAGATCATACTTCAAAAGTTGACAATGATGTCGTCATCTCCTCCACACAATGACTCTGGTGGTTTCAACCATTATAACTCAAATCAAGATTACAAATTCACTTCATCGCCTTCTTATAATGAAGACTTAAATTTACAATTAAATAGCTTGGAACACTTGGTCAATCCTAACATAAATAACACTGGGAACTTAAACAACCCTACTAACAATTATACAACTGATGATAATAATTTTGTCACAAATGCAGCGAATCTTTCAACTTCTGACACTTCAGTTAATTATGATAATCCAAATTCGAATTCAAACCAGAATTTAGACATGAACACAACCATCAATCAAAATGAGGATCAACATAGAAATGAAAATCAACAGAATCAATTAAATTCACAAAGTGATGTTACTATGACTCCACAATTTTCACAAACAGATGCATCATTGATTGAATCAGAAATTGAAGATTTTGTTCCGATTTCAGCAAACTCAAATTTAAACCCAAGTTTACAGTTCCCGTCATCATCATCATTTAATTCAAATTATTTTTCACCTTCTCTTTCGAGTAATTCGATTTCAAGCCATTTACAAACTCCAATACAACAGTCGAGAAAACTGTCGTCATCAAATTTACTTCATACATTAGCGAGTACACCATCAGGCACACCAATTAGGAAATCAAGTTTTGTTACCCCGAGAGTTATTAATTCACATTCTAGAACAAAATCAAAATCAAAAATATCGTTAGAAAATTCACCGGCTGTGGGTAGTAACCCCTTTTATACTCAATCATTTTTATCACCAAAAATTAGTAAGAAATCACATCGCAAAAATATTTCAATTTCAAACTCAATCTCTTTATCCCATTTGGATACAGATTTGCAACTTCAACAAAGACATCAAGTCAATCGTACCGGTTCATCAGCAGATATGTCATTACTTGAAACACCAATGAATGAGTCTAATACGCTTACCTATAGTCGAACTGAAGATAATGAAAAGGAGGTTTTCTATGATGATGAGAATGATGAAATTGATGGTGAAGTAAATATTGGCAAAGTCGACAATATTGGTGATCAACGACCTCCTTTGCAATTTAATAATAACGAAAGTTCATTTATTATGCCAAATCAATTAATGAGAAATAAATTTGGTGGCAGGCTGGTGCCATCAAATGATCTAACTCGTGTGTTAGCTATGAGTGGAAATCCAAATCTAGACTCAACTGCAAATGCAACACAAACTCAGCCTCAGAATCAAGATGATTCAGCTTCTTTATTATATGGTATATCATCCGATATGATGAGTGACCTGGACGCTATATTTACAGCTGATCCTGCGACTGTGGAGTCGTTGCAACAAGATATTTATCAATATCCAACATATAATAGAGATATCTCTCAAAATTATTATAATACCCTTCAAGATACCACCATGCAACAAAAACAAAAATATCAATATTATCAAAAGCAACCAAACAAAACTCTAGATCAATCACACCAGTCAATAAGCTCTTTGAAAGCTGTTGCAAACTCTCAATCGAGAATCGGCTCTGCTCCCGTTGAATCGAAAATTCAAAGATCAAGATCTTCTTATAATTTGAGCAGTATTGCTGCAATGAGAGAAGCTTCATCGAAGGATGTTGAGCAATCATCCAACATTGAATTAGGGCAAAATTATGATTATCATAAATACCAATCGTTTGCCTTTCAAGATGATGGTACAAATCAACCTCAGTTACACCATGCACAACATGAATATGCAATGTATGATACTAAAAATAGCAATAACAGTAACAGCAATAATTCTCATTACGAATCCGACGTCAATTCAAGTTCAAATTCTAATCCAACATCAAATTCAAACTCAAACGCTACAACCCCTTCGGTTAATAGAATGAGATCATCTTCATCAATCCCCGTTCTAAATCCAATTTTGAGATCAACATCTTTAAAAGAGGTTGCTGAAAAGGGACCGAACTCTAAAAAATTAACCTCATCACCTTCTTTACCTAAAGCGATCTCTTCTAAAAAAGTCTTGCAGGCATCGCCAACTGTGAAAACGCGTTCTAAGGTAAAGGCAAAGGGTTTTTCTTTGAGTGATATCAAAGATCTGAAAAAATTAGATTTACCTGAACAATCACCAAGATCTAAGTCTAGGTCGAAGAACACTGATAATGATAAAAAAATTCATGAGTGTCCACTTTGCCATATGAAATTTCAGCGTCCTGAGCATGTAAAAAGGCACATGTTGTCACACTCATCTGAAAGACCTTTTGCATGTACTGAACCAAATTGTAATAAACGTTTTAATAGAAATGATAATTTAAAACAGCATTTGAGGAATATTCATAAAAAGAAAATTTGATTTTGATTTTGCATTCGTTTATATATTCATATATATTTTTGGTTTAGTTGCTTCTGTATAATTATTGATGATTTATAAAACAACATAAATAGAGTTAAACTAAAATACAACTACATCGATTATAAAACGTTTCTTATTTGGGCTTCCGTTGGTGTTTCACTTACTTGAACAGTTGCAACTACATTACTTTTTTGAAAGTCTTGATTTAAAATTGCTGCTCCTGCAAATAGAAAAACATTAATAGTATACAAAATAGCCAATGTAAGTAATGACGTTGCCATACATGTTAAACTCAACCACTGAATAATCGCATGTACGGAATAAAATGCTGCACGTGTCGAGTTGTTATCTAATTGTTGTACAAATGCAATAATTGAGTCCGGAATACGAAAAATTTTTAAAAGAAATGGGATTTCAACCAAAGCTAAAATTGGACATTGTATAATAGCAAGAATGCCGAAAATAAAGACAAGATTGACATGAAATAAATTGGCAATTCCTAATGCAAGGGAAAGAAAGATACATACAATACCAATCCACTTACCATATAAACTATAACATGTAGACAAGTAAAGATAAAATGTTAGTATTTTATATTAGTACTTAGATTCGGTAGAGTTATTTATCTATTATCTTCATACCTTAAATTTTTGGACTTCATGTCAGCGACGAAGCCTGTAATCTTGAAGTAGTCACCAATAGCCATTTCTGTTACCTTAAAACCTGTGTATCCTATCAGATGCTGAAAGTTTTATGACACCTTTTCATCAATAGAATAAAGACACTGTCTATCCTACTATCTACAGCGCCTTGATAAAGTTCGCAGCCTCTCACTCCATAAAATATCCAGTACTTGTTGACATGCGATTAGGTACGCCTAAACCTGCATTTTCCTATGTATCGAAAATTCTAGCAAAGAATAATATGTTACTATCAAACTTTCAGTTCGAACCTACAAATCATAACCGTGTGAAATCGCCGTAACTTAATCAGTTCGTGTTTCATTCAAGTGATTGATACACATTTTTATGTATAGTAAGGGTAATCAACGATACTGGATCAAAGACGGTCGACGCTAATTTTCAAATTGTCTGAAAAATAAGTGGCGGTACTCTGAAAAGCTACAGTACAGATCGATGTATGGTGTTTTAAAGCTTTTGTGGAATAATAAGCTTGCAAGATATCAGGATCAGTAGTTGTGCCTGTTTTTGTTTCGTTGAACACTGGCATATTCTGTACAGTGTTAATTGGGCTTTTTTTTTCATTATGAATGGGGAGATTGAAGTTGCAAAAGACAACACTGAATCCAAAATCAAAAGTATAAGAAAAAGTTCAGACGCTAAAGAAGAACAATCAATAAACAATAGCCATGATTCTGACACTGATTCTGGCCCTGACTCTATCACCACCTCATTAGAGAAAATAGGTGTCACAATTCCTGCATTCTTGATGCCAAAATTGGATATGCCGAGTCCAAGCTCAGTTTCAAAGAAGATAAACGAGTACTTGATGCAGTCTATCAGCATGGACCATTCATCGTCCAGTAATTTTAGGGAAATGATTGGAGATATGATAAATCAGAGAACATCGAATTTAAAAAGTTTATGTTCTGGAGTCAGTGAATCATTAACCGGGATTTTAAATACGAATATTGACTACCCTGTCGAACATTATATTGAACAAATACATGATGCTGCATCAGTAGAAGAATTGGAGCCTTCAATAACGGAGAAAGAAACTGTTGAACATGAAAATAAGAAGAAAAATTTTATGGAATTGGAGAAATACGAACATTTAACACATTTGACATTTGATCAATTCCAAAACCAAAAGTTTTTGAGAAACAGAATTAAAGAAATCTTAAATCTTGAGATTCAGCCTTTTTTACAAAGGGTTCTCATGCAGACATTAATGTCACGTTCTTATCTTGAAAAGCAAAAACATTTGAATCTTGCAGTAAAAGATATAAATTTTGAATGTGAATCTGCAACACATAAGATTAACAAGATTGAAGATTATGAAGAGGACGATGATGATGAGATTGCAGATGATGAAATGGAAGATGATGAGGTGTTTTTAACTTCCAAAGATAGGGAGCCATCGTATTATTCGATTGAAGACAATATTCTAGGATGTGAACACTATCAACGAAATTGTAAAATTGAATGTGCAACTTGCCATAAATGGTATATTTGCAGATTTTGTCATGATTATAATAATCCATCGCATAGCTTAGAGAGAAGAAACATCAAACATATTTTATGTATGTTTTGCTTTACACCACAACATCCACAACAGTACTGTATTGAATGCAATAGGGAATTAAGTAAATATTATTGTTCAAAGTGTAAGTTATATGATAATGATCCAATGAAGAATATTTACCATTGTGACAAATGTGGTATTTGTCGATTGGGTTTAGGATTGAACCAAGATTACTTCCATTGTGATTCCTGTAATGTATGTATATCTATTGATTTGCAGAAAAATCATGTTTGTATCGAAAATTCAACAAAATCCAATTGTCCAATATGTGATGAATTTATGTTTAACTCCAATGAAAAGGTTGTTTTTATGACATGTGGTCATCCAATTCATGAAAAATGTTATGGTCAACACACTTTACATTCATATAAATGTCCAACTTGCTCTAAAACAATAGTGAACATGGAATTGCAATTTAGAATGAGAGATGCTGAAATAAAACAAAGCCAAATGCCGGATGAAATGAGAAATTGGTTGACAGAGGTAAAATGTGTTGACTGTGGTGGTATGAGTCGAACTCCATTTCATTATTTAGGACATAGATGTGACCATTGTCAGAGTTACAATACAATGCAGGTTAAAGTTATAAAAGATGGTGAAGATGTTGGGAAGCCTGTTACTGACTATCTTGAAATGGATGAAGTTACTGCTAAAAAACTAAATATAAGCGATCAATTTATAACTGAATCATTGAAACAGAACTTTGAGTTTGCCGAAGAAAAGGAGAGAATAGTGAATGAAAATATTACTGATAATAAAGCTGAGACTATTACGGAAGAAGATCATTCAATTGACCACGATTATGTTGATAACTTCATTAGCGTCATCAATAACTTTGAAGCCTACTCCAATATCAGCGATGCATTTAAAGATTGGATACAGAAGTCATTGAACCAGTCATAATGAGCATAATAAAGGTTACTAATAAAATGTAACGTGATAAAACAAATACTAATACCAATACCAATAGAATGATAATAGAATAAAGAATAACCACCATTGATGAATGCCTTGTTTATTTTATGATTTATAATTTTTTTTAGAAAAAAACAAGAAGCGCACAAAATAATTTTATAGACTAATAATGGAATTGTAAACTATAAAGTATAAATACTATTCTTTTTTATGGATTACGCTGAGCTCTGGAACTTAAAATTGGTATACTTAGGAGTTTACTTCTTTTCATTGCTTCAGTGTTATTACCTTCTGCCAATGTATATGGACTTGTCGGTGATGCTACTAAGTTTTCCTGCGAAGAATTGTTAATAATATTACCTAATTTTGTATCTAATTTCAGGCGATCAACGTTTTTAAGTTTCAAATCATGAAGTTTTGAAGATGCCTCTTCAACCTGTAATGGCTGTGAATGTGATGTATTTGTGCGGTAACCATCTTTCAAACTATGTCTTGGAGTTGATGATCCTGATTTGTATAAAGATGATCCTGTGCTTTGATGAATTAATTGCGGATATTCAGCTTTGACGGGTGATATATCAGAAATTTGAGAATTTGATCGAAATGTTCGTGTTGATAATGAGGATTTTTTGGATACTGGAGATTCATTATGTAATGAATGGCTACTTATTGTCGACCTTCTAGGTGATGCTAATGCTGTACCTTGCGGAGTAATATTTCCTGATGTTAGTCCTAATACTGTTGTTGATTGTTGAAACGATGGTAGCTGTGGGTATCTTTTAGCTGTTATGAAAGAATCAGAGACACCGCTGGACGGAGATTTTTTTGATGCTGATATGGAATTATGCGTTGAACAAGTAGGGGATGAGGTTCTGGAATTTTTGGAAGAGGCGGTTGATAATGACCTTTCATCATCATGAATATCGAGTCTGTCAACATATTCATCTGACAGCATTGACGATAAAGAATATTTTCTTGGTTGAATCGGCGGCAAGTTAATTTTTGTTGAGTAATTAGCAGTTGTTGGTGTATTGTGATTTGATGATATAAATGAAACATTGCTTATATTATTTTGTGTTACTTTAACTGGTGCATATTTAGTTTGTGGCATTTTCACTGAGTTTTCAGTGGGTAACATGGGTATATTATTTGACTTTATTTGTTTATATTCTTGCACAAGCTCAGTACTGAATGCGAGGTCAATTGGTTTCCATCCAACATTATTATAGAGTTGATCATCAGCATTATATTTTATTAATAATTCGATGCATTTAAAATGTGAAAATTGGAAAGCTTTATGCAATGGCGTATCGCCTTCATTGTCTTGTAAATTCGGATATGCACCATTCTGTAGCAGTACTGATAATGAAGAAGAGTATCCCTTTATACAACAGATATGAGAGGGAGTGAATCCATTTACATCCCTCTGATCTAAGCATACATTAAAATATGATAATAGTAGGTGTAATGTCGCAGTTGCGTCACCTAAACATGCGACATGCAATACTGTCTGTTTCTCAAAAGTCAGTTTTATATCGTCTTCATTCGTTATCTGATTGTATACTGAGCTGTTTATGTTTTTATGTTGTGGAGGGTGGTTGTCTGATAGCTTGGAAATATTTGATAAGAATCTTGAATGTATTCGTTTTAGCAATAATTCTGAAATTTGATAATTGTTATGAAATGCAGAATAATGTAAATTTGACCAACCATTTGATGGATTTATATTATCCAATAGTTCTGGGAACTTATTCAACAATCTTGAAACGATAAAATAGTTATCTTCCTTAATTGCATTTCGAAGCCTTAATCTTGGGTCCGACATTATTTTGTAATCGGATATATATTTTAGACCAGTTAAGACGGAATAAAAAACGTAAAAGGATTTTTGGGCCTAAAAGTAGCTTGGATGGAAGAAACAACCACACGTTACTACTACGAGCTTCACCACAAGAGAACCCTCCGCATTCTTTTCTTAAAGGATAACTATACTACTCCCTTCAGTTCCCGGCTAGGGAATTTCTTCTCTGCATGGACGCGCCACTTGGACAATGCCAAGTTGTCACGACGCGTCGCAGTGGCTTGATGATTCTATTGTCTACAGGAGAAAAGCAAGCTCTTTGAAAGTAAAATGCACCAATTGATGAAATTAAAAAATAGAGAGTAGGCCTATGCCGGTGTGAGAACTATTGCAGTTTCAAAAAAAACAACGTAATGATAACCATATCATGTATTCAAAAAGGTATAGTAATTATTTTTCTATTTCTGTGGGTAATTTCCACGAAAAGAGACTATTTTACAACAGAAAGCGATGATATTTTGGTGTCCGTTTTACTACTGATTCGATTCATTCCTTTTAAGCCATAAGTAAATGGTTGGGACGTCATGAAAGTACAGAAAATAGCTAAACCCAAAGAACAAACCAATTTAACGCTGCTTAGCAATCAATGTATTGTTGCAACATGTAAATTTGAGTGTTTGGGTTGGTTTTGAAAAAGAACATCAAGTGCATGTAATACTGCAATGTGTCTTATGGCGAAAAAATTCGGGTTGAAAGGTAGCATGTTTCCGATGTGGTCGCCTGCGCAGTTCCCGCATGGGGGAGCAGCCGATGGACGCAGCGAGGACGGGCGGGACCCGGTGCTCTGTTTCCCGACGGGTGAACAAGCGAAAGGAGCGGTGTCCCGGAGATTTTGCAGCACGGCTTATCGATGTGTCGGACAACTATACCGAAAGCGGTATTTACTGTGGGGGAGGGCGGCAGAGAGTTCTTTGACTCAAAACAGACAGCGGACGATTGGCGAATGGCGAGTGGCGAATGGCGAGTGGCGAGTGGCGGTGGGGTGTGCTAAGAGAGGGTGCCCACAGCGATTTGGTGAGGGCTACGGAGGCCGATAGATGCGAGATGCTGCCACGGTTGCATGCTGCTCAGATGTGCAATAGGAAACCATGTCAAGGTAATGCCACGGCGGGCGCAGGGTTGAAGAAGGGGAAATGGGAGATGGGAGAATGGAAAAGCAGCAACGCAAACGGGAACGGGAACGGGTGAGAGCGACTTTTGTTGGTTCGCGTGTCGTCGTCGTGACTAGCCGTGCTGCCAGTATAAATAGCTTAGGTTTCCCGGGTGCTGCTGGTTCCCCGGTGTTGATGTGAGGAAGCTTTATTCCAGTATCTCTAACAGCTCCTTCTTCTTCAGAAGCTTAGAATCAGTTGGATCGTATACTTGCATACATATACTATTCCGTTTCAATTCTTTTCCAGACTTTTCTTGATCTGCCATTATAAGACATTCCTGTATTTTTATAGATTAAAAATCAAGAGTTTTTTCCATCTGGTTCCTGTTTATTTTTTTCACTTCAGCTCTTTTAAGAAAAAAATTACATAGTGTATTAAATAAATTAAGATAAAAAATAATATCAAACAAATTAAAATTACACAATTCACAACATGTCCGCATCACAAAAATCTAATCAAAAACCTAAAAGTGCAGTTATTGATTTAATTGCTGGTGGTACAGCAGGTTTATTCGAAGCTTTATGCTGCCATCCTTTAGATACTATTAAAGTTAGAATGCAATTATATAAAAAAGTTGCTTCTAGTAGTGCTAAACCTCCGGGATTATTTGCAACAGGTTACAATATTTTCGCAAATGAAGGTTTCTTTGCTCTTTATAAAGGTTTGAGTGCAGTTTGTATTGGTATTGTTCCAAAAATGGCAATTAGATTCTCATCTTATGGTTTCTACAGATCTTTATTTACTGATGAAATGGGTAATATTTCAGGTCCTTTGACTTTCCTTTCAGGTGTCATGGCAGGTGTTACTGAAGCATGTATAGTTGTTAATCCTATGGAGGTGGTCAAAATTAGAATGCAAGCCCAAAATAATTCATTAAAAGATCCTCTACAAAAACCAAAATATACGAGTGCTCCACAAGCCGCTATTTTAATTGTTAAAGAAGAAGGTTTGAAAACTTTATGGAGAGGTGTTGCTTTAACCGCCGGTAGACAAGCTATCAACCAAGGTGCAAACTTTACGACTTATTCATTCTTAAAATCACGTTTACAAGACTCACAAAATACCGAAGTTTTACCAACTTATCAAACTGCAATCATTGGTTTTATTTCTGGTGCAATTGGTCCATTCTGTAACAATCCTTTAGATACTATTAAAACTAGAATGCAAAAAGAAACTGCTATTACAACTGAATCCAACTTGAGTAGAGGTTTAAGGATTGGTAAGAACTTGATCACAGAATCTGGTGTTAGCGCTTTTTACAAAGGTATTATTCCAAGAGTTATTAGAGTTGCTTCTGGTCAATGTGTTGTTTTCCCAGTCTACGAATTATTCAAGGGTGTTTTATATGAAGCTGCAGGTTACAACAAGCCAGAAAAGAAACTTAAATAGGTGTAAATAACTAACTTTTTAGATATAGTTCAATTATTTATTTCTATAATCATTTATTTATTAACTTGTTCATTTACCTTTTTTACACGATATTCAAAAAAAGAATTGATGCTAATGTAGTACAATTTACATGAGGAGTGGCATTTTAATTGGGCTTTAATTTATTTGTTTTGTTTCGTTTTGTTATATTTTATTTTATTTTATTTGATTAATCCTACTAATAAGTTGTTAAAAAAAGCTTCAACACGAAATTCTATTAAATTAAAATATAAACACTGCAAAGATGAATATTGACAACAAATAATTTAATCGAATAAACCGAAACCCATATCATCGTCGGATTCTTCCTTTTCTTCTTCTTCAGCTTCAGCTGCAGCTTCTTCAGAAGCACCTGCACCAGAACCTGCAGCAGCACCTGCACCAGAAGCTGGAGCAGCTGCAGCCATTGAGAATAATATTTCCTTCAAGTCCTTACCTTCTAAAGCCTTTGCGAAGACTGAGGTCCAGATTGAATCAACTGAAGCACCAGCAGCAGTTAAAACGGTTTGTAAGTTTTCAGATGAAATTTCTTTTTCTGCATCAGCTAAAATTAAAGCTGCGTATGAGACAAGAGCGTCAGACATTGTCGCTATATCGATTGATCTTGATGTTTCAACAAGAGCTCAGAGTTCAATTGAATAACTGTCATGTGTAAACCCGTTTCTAGTCGAAATGTTGAAAATTCCCCCCCCACCGACCACCAACCGCGAACCAAACCGCCAACCCTCCTCGCCTCTCACTGCCTCTCCAGTTAGAAAATTTGCTAAACGGAGGTGCGAGGAGTACATTGCATTCACACAGTACCAATTAGAGAAATAGTGACTGCGATAGAAAAAAAAGGGATCGGTCACGTGATCCGGCTACTGTTTTTGGACAACAATAAAATAGTGGTATTCCAAATTTGATTTATACACAGGATTTATGGATATTACTCAGATACTTAGGCGGTGAACTTCTTCAAGTTGGATAACCAGTCGAGATATTCGTTGTTTTCCTTAACACCGGAATATGCAAGAATGAATTCTGCTAATGCATTATCGATACCTTTTGAGTTTAAATATTGATTAATAGCTTCTTGTAATTCCTCAGCGAGATTTCCAAATTCTGGACCTGAGTACTTCAAATCTCTAAGTGCTGCGGCTTCAGGTGAGTCACTCAATGCGACGTTAGAATCGTCGAAATTGGTGATGGCGGAAACTGAAAATGACGAGTCAATTAATGATAAGGATAAATCAAATCCAGTCGCCTTAGTATCCTTAACGATAACTGCATTGACGTCAACAAATGAGATATCAGAAATTTCTTCATCTAAATATTCGGATTGTTCAACCTGTTCTTGCATTTGCTTTAATTGATAAGAAGTTTGAGAAATTCTTAAAATATCAAAGTAAACGTGAATTGTTTCATTTGCCGTCTTTTTAACTAATTCGGCCAAAACTTTACCATCGGTATTGACAATCTCAATCTTATTGTCTTCTAAATATGTCTTGAAAGATGCATCTAATCCAAAAGCATCGTTTTCTTCGTACTTCAATTCATTACTTAAAACTTCATGTAATTGTTCCTTTGCTTGGTTGTTTCTAGCAATTGATGTAGAAAAGAAAACATTAGATGTTCTTGGAACGACTAAAGTTTTAGCAACTTGTGTCTTGAAGCCAGTGGTTCTGATACCTGCTCTAATGGTTTGTGTAATTAATCTAGATGACATTATGCAGTATGTTTGTGTACGTGTTCACCGTAAAAGGCCAAGAAAGTGCAGAATTAATTAAATATGCAATCACACTGAGATCCATAACTTTCACTATTTTAGCCATCACCTAACTCGAAAACCATCGCGGGTTGAGCGGATTTTATGGGGGGTTTCGTTTTTGAATTACTGGTTCTTTAAGAGTTGCTGCATTTATAGTATTGGACTAAATATACAAAAATGTGTAATTACATGAAGAATATGTTAGTAAAAGCTGGCAAAGAACCTAGATTGAATAAAAAAACAGCTCGAAGCAAAAAAAATTTTGTAATGAACTTATTTGTATCGCAAAGCATAATTATTTTCTGTCGTTTAACTCAAACAAAACTTTTAAATTTTCGTACATTAGGTAACTGATTGACACAGCTGGTATAACCTTTGCTAAATTTGGTACTAAACCCTTGAATAATCCCTGTGGCCCCTCCCTTTGAATTGTTTGCCTTGCAACATCAAAAAATCCCGTGTATGTATACGGATGTGCATAGGTACCTTGAGCCTGCAATCTAGTCCTTAATAAATTGATCGGATAAACCATTGTAGCCCCAAACGTTCCTGATGATGCACCAATTGTTAAAACAACATAATTTGGCAAATGAACATCTTCGACTGGACAATCCAGCTGTGCTGCTTGCGTTTTGATATACCATTTTTTAACTGTTGTAAATGTACCCAAGTCTAAAGCTGCATATGGGAACATACCAATTAATCCAACAAGCAAACCTCTATAAAATACACGAATCCCACCATCCTTATACAGATCTGCTGCTGTTCTAAGAAGTAGTTTAGATCCTTTAATTTTAGAATCTAATGAGGCACATTGTAATCTGTACTTAAGTGTATCAATTGGATAGACTGTTATTTGAGCTAAAACTCCACCAATTCCACCACTCAAATATGTTGAAAACTTCGATAGTTTTTTTTCATCGTCAACACCTTCCACTTGACACATCATTTTTTTTGTCGATTCAAAAGATCCAAACTTCATGGCACTTTCAGGAAATACTTTTATAACATTTAGTCCATTACCGACATAAAATGCTCTAATACCGCCTTGTTTATAAATAGTTTTCATTGCTCTAACAATTGGAGACTCAATTTTTTGTGGGGATATCTTTTTATGTCTTAATTCTTCTATATGATGTCTCAATTCAGTTTTATTCTTCAAAAGTGTGGAAGACAAATCTGTTCTTGCAATCAAAAAAACTTTAATTCTATCCAATGGTGCAGTACAAGTTCTTGACACTACACCTGATAAACCTCCGGCTAAAAAGTATCCAACACTATTCAGGATACTGCCACCAATGGTAACATCACCGTCGGATGATAAATTATCCAAATCGTCATTGAAAAATTTATAAGCAGTGCATATTCTGGAACCGTCAATTCTTGGCATAAATAATAAACTATCCCTAAACGTCGAATAGTTAACATAGCCTTTTTTTTGCACATCCAAATTCTGAAAAAAAATATCAATTTCTTCCGGCTTAGGCTTAACTCCCATACTTGCTAAATAATTTGAAACATCATTAGGAGTTATTGCACCATCATGATCTTTATCTAAATTGAAAAAACCTTTTTCTATTTGTGATTCTGCTGTCATTAAATACTGATTAAACTTATCAAAATTGATTTCTTTAGGTCGATTCCAAAAACCAACTTTTGATGAATTATTTGAAAAAGATTGATAGATTTCAGCCATCGCCAATGGAGAATCTTTTAATGGATGATTGGATTCATTCAAAGCTTTTTCAAAATCTTCAAAGGTGACTTTACCCCTATGGTTTTTATCCATTGATTCAAAAATTCTTTGGTGTCTTTTCTTTTTGTCTTCGGATGACTCGTTCGGAAACATATTGGTTTTTCAAGTCTATTTTTATTTGTTGTATTGTATTTCTTCTATTAAAATTAAAGTTATTATAATTATAACTCTTTTCGTTGTGCTATGTTATGTTGCTTTAAATGGCAGTTATATTGAAATGTTTACAGTAAGAACTGTGTTCATCCGATAAAAGGTTTTTTTCGTGTGTTTTGTTTTACTAACTTCACGTAAAGAATAATATGAGTATATAAATTAAAAAGTTTCTTCTTTAGTTCAAGCACTTCCCGTAGATTGGCTCTAACTGCTAAGATACTAGAAAGAATAACTAGCGGGACTTGTTGTGGGTCTTTTGTATTCAGTTGAGAAGTAACCCCAAATTTTTACGGAAAAAAAAAATCGAGTGTTGTTCTCTGCGGAACTTATCCACACAATGTGAATAGACAAATATAAGCTTTTTGACGGGAGAAGTTAATCTGCTACACCCATTAGACCTTGTCGCAAACATGCGGTACATCACAGGTATAATGCCTTTAATTGCCCTTTTTGAATAGCCCAAAAAGAGTGCTGAATGAACCGCTGATTGAGAAGATCATCCCAGAAAAGCGACATGCGCCTATCGACGTAATTTTAATTCAAGTGCATCGAGCTATACCCAAAATGTGATGTTTTGAGCTGGTGGCAATGGAAAAAGATACTTCACCAAAAGGCTCTTTTTGTTCCAGTGCAATATATCTTCAACACTCTGTACACACTGTTTCATCTACGGAACTACTTAAACGTTTGTACATATGTCTGTTAATATTTTTGGAGATCAGGTTACTGAAGAAAGAGCTGAAAATGCCAGACTTTCATCCTTCGTTGGAGCTATTGCAGTTGGCGATTTGGTCAAATCAACCCTTGGCCCAAAGGGTATGGACAAATTATTAACATCTGCATCAACTGGTGAATCCATGGTAACCAATGATGGTGCTACTATTTTAAAATCAATTCCTTTTGATAACCCGGCTGCAAAAGTTTTGGTTAACATTGCTAAAGTTCAAGATGATGAAGTCGGTGATGGTACAACTTCAGTGACAGTGCTATCATCTGAATTACTAAGAGAAGCAGAAAAACTGGTGGATCAAAAAATTCATCCACAAACAATTATTGAAGGTTACAGAATTGCATCCAAGGTTGCACTGCAACAATTGGAATCATTGGCAGTTGATAATTCAAAAGACGACGAAAAATTCAAAGAAGACTTGATAAATATTGCCAAAACAACTTTATCATCTAAAATTTTATCTCAAGATAAAGAGTACTTTGCTAAATTGGCAGTTAATGCTATACTAAGATTGAAAGGTTCCACAAACTTGGATCATGTTCAAATTATCAAAAAAGTTGGTGGTAAGTTATCAGATTCTTTCCTTGATGAAGGTTTTATTCTTGATAAGAGATTTGGTGTTGGTCAGCTGAAGAAAATTGAAAATGCTAAAATATTAATTGCCAATACACCAATGGATACTGATAAAGTTAAAATTTTTGGTGCAAAGTTTAAAGTTGATTCAACCAGTAAACTGGCCGAATTGGAGAAAGCAGAAAAAGAAAAAATGAAGGAAAAAGTTGAAAAAATTAAAAATTTCAATATCAACTGTTTTGTCAATAGGCAATTAATTTATGATTGGCCCGAACAACTATTCACAGACGCCGGAATAAATTCAATTGAACATGCAGATTTTGATGGTGTTGAAAGATTAGCCTTGGTTACAGGTGGTGAAGTTGTTTCCACTTTTGATGATCCAGCGAATGTAAAGCTTGGATACTGCGATTCGATTGAAGAGGTAATTATTGGTGAGGATGTAATGACAAAATTTTCAGGTGTTGCAAAAGGTGAAGCTTGTACGATAGTCTTAAGGGGCGCAACTGAACAAGTTCTAGATGAAGCTGAAAGGTCTTTACATGATGCGTTATCTGTCTTATCTCAAACTACAAGTGAAACTAGAACTGTTTTGGGTGGTGGTTGCTCAGAAACTAATATGTCTAAAGCTGTTGACCAGGCGGCTCAAAATGTTTCAGGTAAAAAATCACTAGCAGTTGAAGCGTTCGCAAGAGCCTTGAGACAATTACCAACAATCTTAGCTGATAATGCAGGTTATGATTCAAGTGAACTAGTAACGAGATTAAGATCTTCTGTTTATAATGGCCTAATAACTTCAGGTTTGGATTTAAATAAGGGTGACATAGGTGATATGAAAGAACTTGGTATTGTTGAGAGTTATAAACTAAAATATGCGGTTGTTTCATCAGCTTCCGAAGCTGCTGAAGTTCTTTTGAGAGTTGATAATATTATCAGAGCAAAACCAAGAACGGCTGATAGAAATATGCATTAAAGTTTTAGTACTTTATACTATATAGTTTATATACACCATTTTAATAATTCAATTTGAAATAAAAATATAACCCTAATCTCAACATAAAAAATGTGCTTTTCAATACATGAATAAAAAACTAGTTACAATAAATAGAGTTCCAATAACATCATAAAAATAAACAGAACCTTAGAAGGCACTTCGGCTATCTTATTCATCTTTGTTTTTAGGTGAGTTATCATGTTCATCATCTGTTTCGTCTTCTAGTTCAAAATTTCCGGTATTGTCTGATGATTTAAGCTTTTCCTTTTCTTTTTTCAACTGCTCATCTAAATCTCTTGATCCATCGTCAAAAGGGTCATGAAGTTGATTGGAATCATCAAATGGATTTTGATTGACATCGTTTTCTTGTGATATTATATTTTTAGAGCTTTCAAATGGATTAGCGTTGCTATCTAAACTTCTTAAATCATCAAACTCAAAATCGTTATCATATTGTTCTAAATCAATTGTATCATTTGTTGGTATTGCATTAGTTGCAGATGTTGGAATTTGTGTTGACGCAGCTAATAAATATGATGAATTTGTTGGTCTCCAAATGATTGCAATACCAATGAAAACAATAAAGTAAACACACGCAGGCCAAAACGTCGTCAAGACGTCATTGAACTTCCAGAATCTTTCAATCGACTCAGTTAAACTATCGTTGAAAATCAGTATAGTTGAAACAATAAATGCAAAAACAAGTAATAATAGTGATCCAAAAATCAGTCTAAATAACTTCTGATACATCTTTAATTTGACAATTTGTTTATTCTCAGTAAGCATTTGAGTTGTTTTCCTCAAAGAATTTAAAATCCAAAAGTACAATGCAACAAAAATTATAGCTAAGGGGAAGCTAATTATGAGGATAACCCATGAATCAGCATCAAAATTATCAGATGCTTTGGATGTATCAGTCGTAGAAGCAGTTGGTTGAGATTGCATGCTATAGTATGATAGCCATGCATATGCAACTGAAAAAAGGAAATGAACACCACATGCAACTTTGCACATGATCATTAACCTTTTTGGTAACTTTGGATAAACAATACCATAACCTAACGAGATGATTAGCAATAGGAATAACGAAAAAGAAATTTTAAATGCATTCAAAATACTAATAAATACAATATAAAACTTAATTCCACCAGGAAGAGGGTAAGTTGTATTGTTGTTTTGTACTTCGTATAATGACCATGTTAAAATATCTTCGGCTGTTAAAAACACAAAGAATCCAGCCAAGTATTTTTGTAGCAGTAAAAGTTCTGATCTGTGTCTGAAAACTGGAAATAAATAAACAAATAAACAAACTGCATAAACAATTGCCAATAAACCATATAATGAAAGTAATGGAATTTCTGATGCTGGTAAATTACCGAATGCATTATGAAAATTAACTATCATATCAAATTCGTTAATATTCGATGAAAATGATGGATTATAAGCCGCAATACAATAATAACCTGTTTCAGTAATATGGTAAATAAAACCGCTTGTACCTTCTTTAGTCAAAACTGTGGTTCCAACAGGTGCATAAGTTGTAAGGTTATCGGCTACAATGAATTGGTGCAAGTGATCTGATGAGCATAAGCCTTGATTTACCAAATTTTCATCACATATATATTTCTCAGTACCCGAATTGTCAGTGACACCTAAGGAATCAATGTCTTTGTATTCAAAAATAATCAATGAAATGGATGCATTTCCAGTTGTAGGGTTCACATCATTGAATGATTGTAAATCTACTCTGATGATTGGTTCAGTTAATCCACCCCAATCGATCTTGCTGTACATACCTGTACAATATTCAGCTGCCTTTTCAGTAAGCCTGATTTTCTGTGCAGAGACTGTGCATGTCAAAAATAGACAATAAAGTATGAAATGGAATCCAGTCAACAATTTCATCATGAACCTTGTACGATAGTTGCACAGACTATTATGCGGACAGACGAACAAATAGATGACACTCCAACTTAGCGGAGTACTTCATGGGCTTAACACTGGCGATTAGCAATTCACCAGTCTCATGGCGTCGCGGTAGGTGGAACCCGATCGTCGGTTAGATTTACATTAAAGTTAAATGCAAATTGCAATGTGTGCTTGACATGTGAACCGCTTCGCCATCTTTGCAAGCTACTTTGGTGAGGAGGGATAACAATATATATTACTGACACATGCTTAGCCTTTCATTTCAAAGAAGGACTTTCATTTTTGCCAGGAAATTTGGCACAGCTGCTGCTGTAAATGCGAAGTATCTGAAAAAGTATCCAATTGATTCAATTATCTCTGGCTATAAAGTTCAAAGGGTCGACTCAGTTCCTGAATTTAATATTGTAGCTGTTGCATTAGAACATGAAAAAACAGGTTCTAAACATTTGCATATTGATCGTCAAGATTCAAATAATGTTTTCAGTATCATTTTCAAAACAAATACACCAAATAGCACTGGTTTGCCACACATTTTAGAACACACTACATTGTGTGGATCTGAGAAATATCCAGTCAGAGATCCCTTTTTTAAGATGATTAACAGAAGTTTGTCGAATTTCATGAATGCTATGACTGGCCATGATTATACCTTTTATCCGTTTGCTACTACAAATGTTAAAGATTTTAACAACTTAATGGATATTTATTTAGATGCAACGCTTCACCCGTTATTAACTTCCGAAGATTTCTATCAAGAAGGGTGGAGGCTAGAAAATGAAATTACAAAAGACAAAACTTCTCCACTTACTTTTAAAGGTGTCGTTTATAATGAAATGAAAGGTCAAGTGTCTGATTCATCATATTATTTTTGGATCAAATTTCAAGAATCAATTTATCCCTCATTAAAAAATGCAGGTGGTGATCCTTCTAAAATTACAAGTTTAATTCACGAAGATTTGGTCAACTTCCATTCTGCATGCTATCATCCATCTAATTCAAGAACTTTCACGTACGGTAATATTCCATTGAAGGAACATTTACAAAAACTCGACAAAGCCTTTGTTCCGTTTGGAAAAAGAATATCGAAGAACGTTTTGAGACAGCCAGCTGATTACAGTGAAAATGTTACTAAAATAGTTAAAGGTCCTGTTGATCCAATGTTGCCGCCAGAAACACAATTCAAAACATCATTAACGTGGAAAACTGGAACTCCAACAGATATTTATGAAACATTTCTTCTTAAAGTATTGTCCTCTTTATTGATTGATGGGCATTCGTCACCTCTTTATCAAGCATTGGTTGAAACTGGATTAGGTTCTGATTTCTCAGTTAATTCCGGATCGGATTCCATTACTGCAGCTAATTTTTTCACTATTGGATTGAACGGTTTAGCGAAGGAAAACTCAGATAATTTACAAAATAGAGTTATCGAAATTTTAGAAAAGGTTAAAAGAGATGGATTTGCTGATGTTAAAATACAGGCACTTATTCATCAACTCGAACTAAGTAGAAAAGTTGAAAATGCATCATTTGGTTTAAATGTTTTAAGTTCACTCGTTCCAAACTGGGTAAGTAACGTTGATCCGATCGATTCATTGAAATGGGACGATATTATCAATAGATTTAGAAAGGATTATGAAGAGAAAGGTGATTTAATTTTTAAGAAATTGCTAGATAAGTATATTTTGTCCAAACCATATTTCAAATATACGATGGAGCCTGATGAATCTTTTTCAAAAATGATTGCAGATGAGGAAGAAAATAGACTGAAAAATAAAATCAAAGCTTTGAATGATGAAGAGAAGGAAATTGTTTATGAACGCGGCTTAAAATTACTTGAAAAGCAAGAAGAAAAGGAGGATTTGTCTTGCTTACCAACTGTTCATGTTAGTGATATTGCCAGAGAATTACCGTTTTTAAGAATCAGCAATAAGTTTGAAAGGGAGATCCCAATTCAGTCAAGACTTTCTCCTAAAACAAATGGTTTATCGTATTTTAGAGGTCTTAAGTGTATTAAATCAACAGAACTTAGTCCCGATTTGATAACTTACTTACCGTTATTCTCAAGCTGTTTAACAAATTTGGGCACCAGTTCCAAATCTATGGCAGATCTTGAAAATGAGATTAAATTATATACAGGTGGGCTGTCTTCAAATTTTTTTACGCATGCATCACCAGATGATCCAAATGAAGTTTATTTGAAATTTGGATTAAGTAGCGTCTGTTTAAACTCTGATTTTGATAAAATGCTCTCATTATGGCAACAGTTACTACTTGATACTAACTTCAGTAATATTCCTAAACTAAGCACATTAGTCAAATCATCAACTGCTGACAATCTCAGTGACATTGTTAGTAGTGGACATAGCTATGCTAGATCAGTTGCCATGTCCAAACTTTCACCCGTTGGTGACATTCAAGAACTATTGGGTGGTATCAAGAATATTCAATCTATGAATGAAGTTGCTAAATACGACACTGAAGGAACATTACTAGAAAATGTCGTACCAAAGTTAGAAAAGATTAAAGAAATTTTGTTAGCTGGTTCGGGATTGCAATACGGTATTACTACCTCAAAAGATGCCATTGGGGATCAAGAATCTCAAATCTATAAATTCAATAAAGAGTTAAATTTTAAAGATAATTTTGAGAAAAGTTCATATCAACTTGAACTTCCGACGGTAAAGAATTTGAAGAATGAATTTATTAAGATTCCCTCACATGTTGGGTTTTCTTCTACTGCTCTACATGCCCCATCATATACTTCTCAAGAATCTGCATCACTTCAGATTTTGTCACAATTATTAACTTTCCGTTATTTACATGGGGAAATTCGTGAAAAAGGTGGTGCTTACGGTGGAGGAGCAAGTTTGGATTCATTAAATGGCTTGTTCTCGTTTTATTCATATAGGGATCCAAAACCTTTTAATTCGCTGAAAGTATACGATGACGCAGTTTCAATTAATTCTACGAACATAAAAGATGGCAAAATTTCTGATGATGACTTAGATCAGGCTAAGCTCACAATTTTCCAAAGGATTGAAGCACCTAAGAGTGTTAGAGATGATGGTATGAGTCTTTTCAATTATGGCATTGATGATGAAATGAAACAAGAACGCAGGACAGCGCTTTTAGATTGTTCGTTAGATGATATTTTAGAAGTCAGTGAAAAGTATTTTTCTGAAAAGTCGGTTAAAAGTCGTGCCATTATAGGACATGATTCAGAAGGAATTAAGGGTTCTAAAAATTGGATCATCGAAGAGCTGAATTGATTAAACTGTTCTTCACCTGAACCAAAATCCTGTGATTCTTACTGTTAGAATAATGTTAAATAAACCTGTATATAGTGTAATTCACATTTAGCTATATTCAATACTTATGATGTAGGCAAGCATTGTAACTTAATTTCCTCCACTTTTTGAAAAACGATACCAGTCACGTGACAAAGTTTTAAAATCTAAACTATTTTTTGTTGAAACTGAAGGGAATCTCATGTCAAACAAAAACTTTTAGACAAGTGCAGTTTCTGATCTTTTTCCAAATTATAAAAACTTGTACTTTTCAATTTTTTTACTACTCTAAAACGTGTGTACATCTTGATTAGTATGTATAGGGCTTTGCACATTGGTTGATGGACTTTCACTCTATATTTTGAGTAACTATGCCGCGTCAACCATACAGATCTTACAACAACAAGATAGATTGTCGTGCGATGCGAGTGATTTCTGAGATTTTTCCACAAACTAATCGGTTTTGGCGGAATTCCGGTATTACTTGATGGCGGAGCTTAAAGCGAAAAATAATCCTACCGATGAAAGTTATAAAGATCCGATGCAAGATCTAAATTTGCAAGGATTTTTTTTTCAAACAGTTGTAAAGCATGTAGGACCGGCTATAAAGCACTAAATATTCTGATGCTTATTTTGAGATTTTAAAAGATTTACGGTAGACAAAATTTGTAATCTTTACAACTTCGTTAAAATTTTGTTTGCAGAAAAATTTAGCAAAATTTGCTTCATGATAGAATATCGAATACAATGTAGGAAGACTCAACGGCGAGGGAGCAAATTTTAACAGTTTTTACAAAAATAACTTTTATTATTTAAAAGTTCTAAAAATACATTCATGTATGATCGCTAATTTTAAGATGCAACACTCTTAATGATTTCCTTGCTATTACTTTGGATTGATGAGATGCCGCCGGCGAATGCTATCTTAGTATTCAGTTTTTTTAGGCGCTTTACTACTTTCCTTATACACGGCTCTAATTATTCAATTTGTCGAGAAAAACCGATAATTAAAATAATATTTAGAAAAGACCATGTATAAAAAACCCCTTTCACGTATAATAAACTTTTTTGCAAAAATTCGACAAAATGAAATAATAAAATTTTTTTCCAATAAAACAAATTAACAATTATTGTGTGGTTGTCGCATTTGGGCTAGCATAATGTTGATGTAGTCCTTCAAATTTTGAATGCAGATGTTTGATCCAGATGCTTGATTTGTTCACATATGTAGTCTCTTTGTTTAACTGATATTTAATCTCCAATCTTCAAGCAGCAGCTTCGTTTTCAAGGCTTTCTCGAATCATGGTAGCGCATATTTTTTATTTGGCCACTTGAAGATGGTGTAACTTTTAATGTTTACCATGTAGTTGACACAAATCAAATTTTTTTAGTTCTCACAAAGGCGTAGGGAAAAAAACAAGTAAGCAAGAGTTTAGTACTATGGCCAGAAAAAATTGATAGAGTAAGTGTCAAAAGCACATAAAATTGAGCAAAAAACCTTTTATTTTATAAACAGCTTCATGTGCTTATTGGCATGTATCTATAGAGGTTTACTAAGCCACATATTTTGATCTTCTAAAAATTTGGAGGAATATGCTATCAGACAAAATTTGATTCAATAAGAAAGGGTGTGTGACAGGACTTAGTCAGCCACTGCATTATCGCAAGAAACAAAACAAAAATGATGAAAAATAGATAAAGAATAAGTAATTTTTGAGTTGTATGAAGCATTTTAGTTCTATTAATGCGTGCGCGGAATCTCATGCGCGTGGGATAGAAAACGCTCTCGTGGTGTTCAAACGGATAATGTACAAGTTCTTAAATTATCCGTACAATTACAAGCTTATCCAAACTTTGATCTTTAAACCTCTACACTGAATAGAGGCATCTACGTATATAAATGGTTAGTACTTTTAAAGAGCATTGTAAAACTACATAGGTTTGAAGTTAACAATTACTGTTTCAAGCGAGACAATTCAGCGCAAGGCGGCTGCTACTTTTATTTAATAGTGTATTATTTACTAGAGGTCTTGGCCTCGTGACCGATTTGAATTGTGCTGGCAGTCTAGCGCGCATTGTGGGAAAAAGAGATTAGCCTAAAGATCTCCTGTCTATTGATGTCCCTTTTGGGCCATCATATTAGCGCTTGAGACTTGAATCGTTAATGCTCCATCTGCCTTTAGGAAATTTTGAAATTCTGCTTAGTACTTAAGATGCCATCAATAATTTTCCATGACGCTCATTTTATCAGAATTCTGTATAGCATTCATCTCAATGAAATCACCAGAACTTAATTGTAAGAGCATGGAGGATGTCATGTATTCGAGGGCGCTGAATAAGCGGAAATTTTCGACTTCAGAAATCCTGGTGCTGCTTTAGTTTTCCTCTTATTATCTTCTACTGTAACTCAAGGTGTATTTTAATATTAATTAGCCTTCATTTTTAACATGCTGCTAGATTTATAAAATAAAATTTGGTCGCTGTAGCAAGCTTTACTTTATTGGAACTCAGAAAAGGCCAATTTATTTTTATGTAATACTTAAAGTGCGCTGAAGCTGATGGCGCCGATTGTTTATTTCCCGGAGATTTTCATGTTTTATGTATAGCGTAATGCATTGTTCGCATTTACAGTATTGAGCAAAGCTTGCCCGCACAGAAAATCGTAAGATAGGTACATTTTTTATCAAGCTTATAACATTACAACATATTTAGTTTTTAAACCCAATATGGAGGGAAATGTATAATGAATATATTATAAAGGCTCATTTTTAGTTGGGGAATATTTAAATATCATTTGAGCACAGTAACTGAAAAGAGCAAATATAACCTAAACTACGTTTGATTAAGAGTACCACAATGTTTAAGATTTTGTAGAGGGTGACGACATCGGCAGAACATGCCACGTTGGCGAAGCGGGGTATCAGCCACCTATTCGTTGAACCGCAAAATATGGCCTTTTGGTGTAAATAACACCCGGACACCAATGTAATCTGTTAAAAATACAAGCCTTTTGGTGTAATTAACACCCGGACACCAATGTAATTTGTCAAAAATACAGGCCTAACCTGGAACTGGTGATATGCGGCGCGTGTTAGTTGGTGACCTAACTGCAGGTTGTTTGCAAAACAAAAACTCAGCTTGTCGAATTTGGTCTTCGTGTGCAGGAAGATATTCCATCTGTTTCTCTTTTAGGACAGTTCGCAACTTTATTTTTTCTTTATCTGCGCTGGAGATTTTTTCCACCAGATCTCCGCCTTTGGGTTTTTGTTTACGTTGTTTGATTCTTAACACTTATTCTATTATCATTAGCTTGGCAGCTACCACGAGTAATAAGCTTTTTTTTAATACTGCTAATCTCTTAATTTTTTCTCAACAAAAATAGTACTTTTGAAAAAACAAGAAATCGAGTGACCAGCGGAACAATATGTGGTGTGGGCTGTTTGAAAACTTAAAAGTAGTCGCTCCGCAAGGCTTTAACGTTTTTATTGTGCATGACAGTTGACTAGCAATAGCGGTACTTTAAAATTTTTTGTTCATCTTTGCCTATGGCTCAATAATCTTCTATTATATTCTTAAACGTTTGAGCGAATCCTTTATATCTTAATGGGGCCCCCTTGAACGTTAGCTTCTTGTATCCGTGATGTAACTACATCTAATTTTATTATCTTTGCTCCCTTCATTTCTTTCGCTTTCTCTTTCAATCTTGTTGCTTTTCTCTCAGTATTTCACATTTCCAACAAAGCATAAAAAATAGACTTAGCGTACTATCGAATGAATATAAAAAACAAGTTAACTTCATTACTTTTATTATTGGTTTTGAGGTTGCAACTTGCTAATGCGACTACTACAAGTAGTTCAGTTACCACCTTTACAAGTGCTTCTTCAAGAACTAGCGATGTTCTCCCGGCTAAACATGTGGAAATTGATAAACGTGATTATTCTACAATTATTTACACTCCAACTACCTCTTACACTACCATTGGGGTAGTTGCGACTCAGGTTGAATTATGTTCTCTGTCAACTCATTACCAAGGTTATCCTCCAGCCAAAGTTACCTTTGCACCGACGGTGTTGAAACTATCAAACGATCTCTATGAGGCAACAATGGTATTTGAAGGTGAAAATTGTTCAGATTTTGATCAATCGAAAGAATTTAAGATTGATGGTGGCTATAATGCCGTTGTGGTATACTCTTATAACAACCCAGTTAACAAGGGATTGCCATATCCCAATGGTTGTAATTGGATTGCTCCGTTTGTGTTCACAGCAAGATATGATTCTGCCAACAACAGATACTGTATGAGGGATGGTATGCAAATTCAATATGATTTTGGTAATAAAAATTCAATTGACTACTCTTTTGGTTGTGGGTCAGGGGGTCAATTTGATCTATCGGAGTTGTGTTGGTATGAGGACGGTTCATTTGCAGAAACGTCCAGCTCTAGCAATCCATTGTCATCGTCGTCATCAGCAAGCTCTCCAACCACCACGGCTACAGCATGTGTTCCTAACTGGGGAGAATGTACACACG